>JAJIBD010035660.1:0-18983 GCA_021461705.1 Cryptotis parvus
AGGGTTCATTCTGCCTCCGTTTGATGCGGTTTGCTTGGCAGGAGAACTATAACCCTGTAGGTAATAGTCTGCGGAGTAAAGCATGAGGGAATAATGTGATGCCTTCTGAGGAGTGGAGAGACGGCGGCACCAGTGAGAGCACAAGTGGAAGAAAGCAAACGTGTACAGAGGCGTGGCTTCGCTAGCTGTTCCCTCTGGGACTCCGACAGCAGAGGTGGACTGGATTCAGTAACGAGCAGGAATGGAGCAGAAATCTGGTGCTCAGTGTTGCAAATGTGAAAGAGCAGTCCCAGGGTTAGCTCAGTGACTCAGAGAAGCGTCACCTTGCAAGTGTGGGAGGCTGAGTGCTCCTCGCCTGGTGTCACCGTGTATGCTGAGCACAGTGCAGGCAGGGACGGCAGTCTGAGCCCGGCAACTGGACAGTCTGTGATCCCTGGCCTTGCACATGATTTCTAGGTGCACCAGCTGAAGGGTGTGGCCTGGTGAAGCATTACGACTAAGCTACATTGAGCACTGCATCTAGGAAGATGGCAGCAGATACGTGTGTAAGCATTCTACTGATCCCCAGCTAGCGCTGCAACCACTTGTGTGACTGCCAGAAGGGCTCAACTCCCAGGGAGCAAGTGTGCAAGCAATGAGCTCTAAGAGGGTGAGTCCCAGAGCACTGTGGCCATGAGTAAAAAACACCATGACCTGGTATGATACCCCAGTGAGCCCGCAGCTCAATGGGCACCACTGGGTCAATCCTAGTCATTGCAACAGCAATGACATCAAGAAGGAGTGGGAGAAGAATACAAAATAATAAAACGGAGACGAGCCTAATACAGTGGGTAGGTGTTTGCTTGGCATGAGGCTGACTTGGTTTGATCCCAGGCACCATATACGGTTCCTTGAGGCTGGCTGGGAGTGAGTCCCGAGCTTGGAACCAAGAACCTAAGCACTGCTGGGTGTGGGCCCAAACAAACAAGTCAAATGGGAAAGAAAAAAACGATGAAGGACAGACAGAGATATTAGATCACTCCTAGTTCTTAATATCTGCCCTGGAGCCGATTCTTGTGGGTATTGGGGAAGTGAAGTTTGAGGGGCTCGATTGCTTTACCAATGGTGGCCCACAGGGCGGGGACAATGCCTAGGGCCTGTCTGAGGAGCTGAACTTGACTTTTTCAGGATGGAGCAAAAGGGTGTCGACATCTAGCCTGAGTGTGAAGAGAGCACTGTGTGAAATTAAGAATTAAGATGAAGAATTAGAGGGTGGCTCGAGCCAGGGGTCAGAATAAACTAAAGCGTGTAACAAGGTTCCGTACTACATGACAGTTGTGACCTTGACTGTAATCTGTTAATAAAGCCTCCGCCTTAGACAGGTTTAATAACTTCAGGTAAGTGAAGTTTAATAACTTCAGGTTATTAAACAAGGTTTAATCAGAGCTCCACCCAGAAGAGCTGATCTTTTCCATTCTCAATAAATGCATGGCATGAGAGGATACTAAAAGAGTATCCCACCTGCAGGGCAGAGCCTGGCAAGCTACCAGTGTTGTATTTGATATGCCAAGAACCAGTAATAATTATAGACCTCATTCCCATGACCTGAGGGAATGGTTTGAAGCTCTTCATGTTCCTGGAGCAAGGGAGATGCCCTTGGGCTACACTATCATTAGACAGGACGTATGGAGATGTTACTGGTGCCCACTCGAGCAAATCGATGATCAACGGGAAGACAGTGATACAGTGACAGTGAAACAAGGGATTAATAACTTCAGTAAGTGAAATCAGTAACACAGATGGTCCAATTCTCAGGTAACAACTCGGTAAAAAGGTCATGACTTTGGCAATGCCATTCCGAGATATGTGTTGTAATAAGCAACATTATTGAGTGCCTACTAAGGGAGCAGGCATGGGGATGGGGGTGTTGGGAAATGAGGGTCTTTGGGGGAGTAAGGGCACATTGGTGGTGGGAATGGTGTTGGAATATTGAACACCTGTGTTGTGAACAATTTTGTAAATCACTGTGTTTAAATAAAGTGAAAAAAAAATCCTCTGGCTTGCTTGGTCTGCTAGTTCGGCTAGTTCTTATCTCTTAGACCGCTGGTCCCTGCAAACCAAATCATTGTACCATGGCGCGCCCTGGTGGGTGAACGTTGTACTGCCGCTTTCTTGTAAAACTCGGCAAAATCAGCCTTTTATTTTTTTCTTACCTGAGAAAAATGCCACCCTCTGCCAATCAGGAGTCCCATGTGCCTACAGTCCTCGTGGATTTGATTGCTTCCTCACGGGGGGAAGAGGTTGACGGCCCATCTGTCAATATATTAAAAACATTTTTTCTATTTGGTGTCCGAATAGCAGAAGACAATTTCAAGAAGCTCGAAAGCAGCCTCCAAGCAATCAACGCTCTTCCCTCCGGCTCAGCCTGTCTCTGCGTTGGAACGCGAAACCCGAATGGGCGATTGCTTTTCTGGCCGGAGGGAGGCAGTTTTCCTGGAAGCGATTTGTTTATATTTAAATCCATCCGAAACCCCCGGGGCAAAATGAAGTGAAGAGTAGAGGAGGCTGAACCCGGGCTCCGGTGGGGGCTGATTCTGCAGAGCTAAACCTTCTGCACTCTTCCCGGCTCTGTCCCGCATAGACAGCTCAAAGAAAGCGCTCCAGGGGTTGCACAGGCGCAGACAGCCCGCGCCTTCCCCTGCAATCAGTCCCCTGATGAGCATCTGGGGGTGCGGGGTGGGAGTGCCTAGAGTCTGGGCTGAGTGGAGAGAGAGAGAGAGAGAGAGAGAGAGAGAGAGAGAGAGAGAGCAGACAGACAGACAGACAGACAGACAGACAGACAGAACCAGACAGACAGACAGACAGAGAGACAGAGACAGAGTCAGAGAGAGACAGAGAGACAGAGAGACAGAGACAGAGAGACAGAGAGACAGAGAGACAGAGAGACAGAGAGACAGAGAGAGAGAGAGAGAGAGACAGAGAGAGGATAGAACCCCGGTCGGCTACATGCAAGGCAAACGATCTACCAGCTGGACTATCCTTCCGGCCCTATGCATATTATTTTTAAAAAATCAGTCCTTACTATGCAGTCTTTTTGTCCTTTATTTTTAGTATTTAGAGGTTTTATTTGAGACATAGCACCAAGACATAGTACTTGGCTCTCATATTCTTAAAAATTACTGGATGTTGGGGCCAGAGTAACATCACAGGATCTAAGGGGCTTGCTTTGCAAGCTACCAACCCTGTCCTGTCACTTTCTGCATTGCCAGGAGTGAATCCCTTGAGCACAGAGTTCAGAGTAAACCCTGAGCACAGTTTTTTCGAGCCACACTCAATGCTGCTCAACGATTACTCCTAACTCTGTGCTCAGAGATCACACCTGGAGGTGCCAAGAAGGCCAGAGGAGAGCAGGAGATTGAACCTGGGTCGGCTGCTGTCTACGGCAGGTGCCTTCTATATATTACCCTCTCTGGTCTTTATTTCCGCATAGCTTAAGGGAAGTATTTCTACCACTGGAAATACTAGGTCAAAATGCATGCAGTTAACTGTGAATAGATACAGAGACATGGGGCAGAGCTGCTACTGGCTCTCCACTGTGCCCAGCGCTCATGAGGTGCCCGGGAGGGATGGCAGGTTCTAGCCCTGGCCCACCACCCCAGCAGAGCCTCACAACAAGCCAGACGACCCCCACTCCATGAGGACCTCCATTTTCCACATCCGGACTTCCCCTCGTCAGAACTCCACCCAGCAGACCAGCCTATCACAGCCCCGGCTCGCGCAGCCACTTGTAGCCACGAGGTTCATCAATAAATGCTGGGGTTTGAGATGACTACAAGAGTATGCTACCTGCACGGCAGAGCCTGGCAAGCTACCCGTGTCGTATTTGATATGCCAAATACCAGTAACAATTATAGACCTCATTCCCATGACCTGATGGAATGGTTTGAGGCTCTTTTATGTTCTTGGAGCAAGCAGGTGCCCTTGGGCTCTACTTGCATGAGACAGGACATATGGAGATGTTACTGGTGCCCGCTCGAGCAAATCGATGATGAACGGGAAGACAGTGATAATAAAGATACGGAGAAACTAGAGTTGGTGTCTTTAGTAACAGTACGCCTTAGTGCTGGGTTTTGCCCTGGACCGTCTTAGCAAGGTCTAAGCTGTTTGATGACACGCGCCTGGTTTCCACGTGTTCTCTCCAGATCATTTCCCTCTCTTCCTCTTACTTTACTCTAGACATTGGCTCACCTTGGCTCTCTTACCGGGTCCCTCAAGAATAACATCAGTCCTCCTGCCCTCCCCAGTCCAGGCCCCCTACCTGCTGCTGTTTCCTTCAGACGCCACGCTCCTCACTGCTCATCTCAGGGCCTTTGCTGCGTGTGGTGGACCTGCTGGCCCTCTCCCTGAGCGTGAAGGAAGACGCTTTCAGCTCCTGCCTGTTCCCTCAACGTGCTCTGTCTCAGGTCCCTCCAGAGAGCGGGCAGCTCGACACTCACCTTGTCCTTCACCATTTCTATGCCCACCATGAGGCCTTTTCCCTCGGACATCACCAATGATTTCGAATTCCTCGCAACTTTGCGAACTTCAGTAACATATAGGTGCCCACTTCCTGGCTGTTTTCCTGCATCTTCTCTTCTTGGATCACCTGTTGAGAGAATGCCCCAGTGATGCGGCATTAAAAGCAGAATGTTCCAGAATGGCCTGAACAGTGTGGGAGTGGGGAGCATGCATGTTTCTTACAGCCCCTCAAGGCCTCGTGTGGTCACTGCCTGTGCTTCAAAGTGTTTCCCAGGAAAAGAAAGGAAAACAGGGAGGAACTGGGGAGATGGCAGACAGGGGCGAGGGGACTGAACTCTTGGCCATTGCGCCTGGCTCTGACAGCATTGCGGGAGTGGTCCTGGGGTGCTGGGCAAAAAAAGAGTCCAGGTAGAGGGATTTATCCAGAACCTCCTTATTTCTCTCTCTTCTCTCTCTCTCTCTCTCTCTCTCTCTCTCTCTCTCTCTCTCTGTGTCTGTCTCTTGTCTCTGTCTTTCTTTCTCTTGACTACACCCGGCAGTGCTTAGGGTCACTCCTGATGATGCGTGGTGGGGAGGGGTCATGCACTGCCAGGCATTGAACCCTGGTCTCTTGCATATAAGCCATGTGTTTCAACCTACCGAGAAATTGTGTTTTATTTTTGGAATAAATAAATCATGTGCTTAGAAACAATGAAAGCGAATTTACAGTGAAATGGTCCTCACTATTGAGGGCCATTCCATTCTAAATTGCCCCTCACTCACCAAATTTCTGTCATTACAGTCAGTTATTAATTTCTTAAACATTTTCCAGAAGCACAATAAGCTTATTTAAACCAAGGCGTTAATTAAGGCATTAGTTGGTGTGGTGTCAATTAAACACTTATGCCTTTTCTTATTAACATTTATTTGATCTTTTAGCTAGGGCTATAGAGACCATGTCGGGCACACACTTTGCACATGGCAACGCTGGTTCTTTCCTGGTACCACGTGGTCTCTTGAGCATGCCCTGGGGGCAGCCCTGGAGGCGGGGACCCTTAATCCCCAGTACAGCACACATGCTCTCCCCCACTGGTTCCATAGCCCCTGTTGGAGTGACAGTTGCAGAGGGGCACCCCTGAGCCTCCTGGGCACCATCTGGGAGTCTCCCCCTTAAACAACCCCCCTTTTTTCATAGATGAGACTCCAGATTAAAATCCATTGAATGGGATGAACGATAACTCATAGTGGTTAATTACCAAATCATACATATCATAATAACAAGGAATGCAATTTCTCTTTAGCTCTTTGATTTTTTTGTAGAATAGCAGAAGGACGGAAGATAATATGAGAAAAGAGAAGGTAAGAATGAAACTGAAATCAAGAATTGCTACAGGCAGCTTTCTCTGCAGTATCATGCCCCAGGGGGACCTTTCTTGTATAATACTTCAAGCTCCCCATCTGGGTGAAGATGGCGAGTCAGAGTACTAACGGGAAATCTAAGTTAAATTCAGTGAACCAATAATGAACTGACCCTGACCATTAAGCCAGGCAGTGGACTTCTGAGGGGCCTGTGGGTTTGAAGTTAGTCATCCGGTAATAGTGTAACCGCTGGGTATCATACCTCAAGCACAGCCGAGCCAATGGCACAGGCCAAGGGGTTTCCTCCGAAGGTGTTGAAGTGAAGCAGACGCCACAAAGACTTGGCTATCTCTAGTGGGAGAGGAAAATGGGTGAATAAAGATCATCACATTCTTGGGCCAGGGCTATGACTCAGAGGTAGAGAAAACCTCTCAGGAGAGGCACTGGGTTCCATCTCCTCGTATGGCACAAGAACGCGAGTCACTGTTGATAGTCCCTCATCCCTTACTGGAATCACTTCTTGTTTAACATCTATGCAATGTCTCATGTAACACTGTTTTGTTATATTGATGAGGAAAGAAAAATCCTGGTTAGGGACATTTTCTGTGTTGAGGTTCCATGTCCCCACCCCAGGTCGGCTTTGAGTTTTCTCCCACTAGCCCTGTTTCTTTTTCATACATATCCCAATAGGGTGCAGACTATATTGCCGTCTGGGTGAGTGTGGGCGAGGGTGCACGGGCACCCTGTGACACAGACGGTGTGGTCCAGGCTTGGTGCCCGTCTTTCTCCCTAAACCGCTGGATGAGGGTGCCTTTGGCCTGGAGCAAATAGATTGGAGATGGATGAGAGGAAGGATTTAAGCAGATGGTGGATGTTAAAGGAGTTTTGGTTCTTTTTTTGTTTTATTTTGCTTTTTGCATAAGAGCCAGTGGCTTTCCACTGTGGGAGCAGTCTTTGTTTTCTGTTTTGTTTTTGAATCGCTGTGAGATACACAGTGACAAAGTTATTCAGGATTGGATTTCAGTCTCACAATGCTCCAACACCTATCCCTTCACCAGTGTGCATTTTCTACCAATGTCCCCAGTTTCTCTCCTGTCCCCAGCCTCCTCTATGGAAAACTCTTTTTTAGCACTGTGGTTTTCAATACAGGTACTGAAAGGAGATCATGTATATCCCTTTGCCTGCTTTCAGTGCTCAGTTCTTGTCCAGAGCAATCGCCCCCCTAATACCCTTATTTTAGGAGGTCCCTTCTCTGTCCTACCTGCCTTCTCCTGCACTTGTGGCAAGTTTCCAACAATCCTCCTGGCCCTTGTTTCTATTGCCTTTGGGTATTAGACCTGTACCATGGTTTTTATAGCAGGGATCACTCTTGGTAAGACTTGGAGACCATAAAGAGTGCCAGGGTTGAGACTGGGCCAGTTGCAGAAATAGTAATTCCTGAGTAGAGTAATTCTTGAGAATTGCTGGGTATGACCCCCCCAATCCAAAACAAATAAATAAACTAGTAAGATGCATTAACTATTGTCAGAATTAGTTTCAGGCTGGGCAAGACCCTCTGGTTCCTCTACCTTGGCTGTGTGATAGAACCTGCATCACCGTGGGGACGGGATAATTTGTTTTCCCACAGCAAGAGCAGAAGGGGCTGGCTCGGTCCCATCTGATCCACATCTGGCAGAAAAGAGTTTCTTCATTTTCACTACTTGGAAAATGCGCTGGGTTGTTTCCATCACTGTGTCAAATTCATACATGTTCCGCCATGAATGTCTTATACTGTCGCTAATGTGGAAACCATTAGAAGACACAAACCTACCTGGAGTTGTCACACGGCTGCCATGGGGAAGCCATTTCCAATCCCCTTAGCCATGGTGACAATGTCTGGCAGGACACCGTGGGTTTGGAAACCCCCAGAAGTGCGAGCCCAACCTTCCAAATCCTGTCTGCACCTAGGGGGAAACAAATTCAAAAGCAATGGGGAATCTTCCAGCACATGATGCTTTGGGCTGGGGAGGTGTTCAGTTGATGGGAGCACAGCTCTGGGCTGGGGAGATGCTCAGTGGATGGGAGCACAGCTCTGGGCTGGGAACACACTCAGTGGAAGGGAGTACAGCTCTGGGCATGGGGACACGCTCAGTGAACGGGAGCACAGTTCTGGGCTGGGAACATGCTCAGTGGACGGGAGCACAGCTCTGGGCTGGGGAGATGCTCAGTGGATGGGAGCACAGCTCTGGGCTGGGAACACGCTCAGTGGACGGGAGCACAGTTCTGGGCTGGGAACACACTCAGTGGATGGGAGCACAATTCTGGGCTGGGAACACGCTCAGTGGACGGGAGACAGCTCTGGGCTGGGAACACACACTCAGTGGAAGGGAGCACAGCTCTGGGCTGGGGACACGCTCAGTGAACGGGAGCACAGCTCGCGGGCAGGAGACCCAGAGTCCCCCTCAGCTGCAATTCAGGCCCCTCTGCATCATTTTTTTTCTTTTTGAGTCACACCCAGCAATGCTGCGGTTAGAGTTAGAGTTCACCAAATGCTGAGGCGGAGACACACATGGGGGGGTCCACTCTCCATCCAGTCTCGGCTCTGCTGCAGCAGCTTTAGGGAAATATGATGAATTTGCCCAAAGTTATCTTATTATTAAAGTAGAGAGAGCGGTCATGGGGATCTATCCTTGATTTTGAGTGTGTGTGTGTGTGTGTGTGTGTGTGTGTGTGTGTGTGTGTGAACACACACACTTGAATCTGCTCAGAGCTTTCTACTGGCTCTGCACTCCTAGATGGCTCGGGGCCCTTATGGGGTTCCAGAAATTGAATGCGCCACACTCCTGAAAGACTCAGTGAAACCATCTGGGGTGCCAGAGATTGAATGTGTGCAAGGCCGGCCATGTGCAAGGCAAGTGCCCTACCCACTGTTCTGTCCTTCTGGCCCCAGAATCTATCATTTTTGTCTTCCAGACCATCTGTCTTTTGTTCTCCATCAACCCGAAGCACCATAAAGTCAGTTGAACTACGTGTGGCATTACAAGGAACAATAAGCCTCATCCAGTGACCTAACAAGTGCCAGTTTCATGAAACAGAGATGACTCGCTCTAAGGCTCATGCACGCACATGTCTTGAGAAGCAGTGGCTCTCTGAGCTGAGTGGGGTGGGGCATCGGTACAAGCTTCTCACGGAAGCAGTCCATCTGGGGATTTAAACTCAGGGCATGTCAGACCATCAGATTCCGCTTCCCAGTTTGGCTCCAGAGGTGGCCCAAACTTTTCTGTGAAAACCGAGTCTAGTTAATTAAGATGACTGTGATCGAGGACTCAGCAGAAACACTCGGGGTTTCCATTCCCTGCTCCCTCTTTTCCTGTCCTCTTTGCTTTTTTGGCACTGCCCCTCCTGCCCTTCGGAGACTCTCTAGTCCATGTGGTCTTGGACCCAAAGACCAAGTTGTGGCTCCCTTACCAACTGGTGGCCTACACAAGTCGTTTCGCCACCTTGGGCTGAAATGAGCTTACTTATACAACTGGAATGCTAACACTGGGGCATAATTTATTGACTTGGCATATATGTCACCAGAATTAAGGGAAAGCAAAACACAGCTGTGCCTGACTTGCAGTAACTTTCCAGTATTCTTGCCTTTGCTCAAAAAACTTTTGGTTTTCTTTATCTTTGCCTAGCCATTAGAACTGTCCTTCTGAAAGTCACTTTGCACTTCACTTACTGTGTGTGTGTGTGTGTGTGTGTGTGTCTGAGTTTGCTTGTCTGCTTGTGTGTCACTCATGGAAGTGCTCTGTAGTGATGGTGCTCTGGGGACCATGTGGTACCAGGGGGTGAAGGTGGATTTCCTATAGACATTCACTCTGTTAAGTGAATTCATTCATTCTCTCTCTGGCCCTCAAGTATATTCCTTGGAATTGATGACACCATTTCATAGGGAAATTAAAAACTCATTCTTTTAAATTTAATCCATCTTCCCTCAGTTTAGTTCCACAACACAGTCTCACTATATGTGTTGATTCTGAAGGCTAAATTTCTCTCTTCCTGATGTAACTCTTTGTAAACCAACTGAATAGGCTGCTTTTATAAATAGCAGGTTAACATATTTCAGCTTGGACTTAGGTTCGTTCAGGTGCCCTAAGCTTGCAACAGCAGGTTGGGACCAGGCATGTGCAGGACCCTGGACTGGGGTCATTTAGTCCACTCAAACATCAAAGACGTGGTTGCACATGCAGAAATTGTGGAGGATTCGGGCAGGGGGAGCGGCCCTCGGCTTAGTTGTTTGGAGTGTTTAGTGAGGGAAACAGTTGAAGCTAATGATAGTCAGAGAGAATCCAGCCTGAAATTACTTACAGCTACTCTGCCTGTCCTCGATACTGTGAGCAGAATCATGATGAGTCACCCAGGAAAGAGCTGGGAGCCCCTGACCACTGTTCATTATCATGGCTAGTCTCAATGGACAGATGACTTTCTTTCAGCCCCTCTGAGCTGAGGTATGCTTATAAGGAAAGGAATCCTTTATTGATGAGAGCTCATGGAGACACTGTACTTTGTTCCTTTCAAAGCAAAATGTCTTGGAGGTACTTAAGTTTATTCCAACAATGCCTCATCTCCTTGGTGTAAAGTCTAGTGCAATCTATAATTTAGAATTTAGGGTTCCCAAGTGTGGTCACAGGACAGGACTTGGGGCCACTCCCAGTGATGCTAAGCCAACGGGCTGGGGAGCTCTGTGCTAGAGCCAGAAGATCCCTTGTTAATCAGACACTATGGTGCTGGGGCCACCCTGATTGTGCGGCCCTGATTTTGGATTATTCCTTTATATGGAGGAATTTTAAAAAGTGAAGGGCCGGTGACCTCACGTATGTCACTTAGTTACTTTACTGGACAGATCACAACTGAGTTCTCAAGAATTGGATGTACTTAATAAATAGATCAAGGAATCTACTCACCAACCACACAGCCAACATTCCGTGCAAACACTTCCTTTGTACCTACCCACACTGCAGAAATGACCACGCTTAGCTGCTCTCTGCTGAAGCAAAGGAGGGGCTCACGGAGGGCCCTGACCGTGTTTCCCATTTCTGCTGTAGACACCCCCTCACTCAGGCCACTCACTTTCATCTGCAATGCAGACGCCTCCCCGCTCTCGCACCAGCCAAGGCTTCCTTTAGAAACCCCTTTGGGTACTGAACAACTCCATTCACCCCTGCAAAAGACCAAACAAGGAGATCTATGATATCAGCATGACCTTTGGGGATATGAAAGTATATTAAAAATATGGAAGCATTATAAATACAAACATTATTATCATTAGCAGAACACTTTTTAACAGTCTCTAGAAGTATTTCAACTCTTGGTAAACAGAGGCTCTCTGTCCTATTTGGCTCTGCCTTTTTTGAAAGGGGGTACAACAAACAAAATGTTTTGTTCCATTCTTCCCTCCCTCCTCCCTCCCTCCCTCCCCTCCCTCCCCTCCCTCCCTCCCTCCCTCCCTCCCTCCCTCCCTCCCCTCCCTTCCTTCCTTCCTTCCTTCCTTCTTGTGGTTTTAGGTCATACCTGGCCATGTTCAGGTCTTATTCCCTAGCTCTGAACTCAGGAGTTACTCCTGAGGACTCAGAGGGACCATAAGGGGTGCCAGAGATGAAACCCAGTTGGCTGTCGCAAAGCGAGTGCCCTACCTGCTGTACTATCTCTCTGTTCCGTGTTGGTTCTCTTTTCCAAGGAGATTGGAAAAGGCTGAAAAACTTCCCTGACAGTCTAGGTGTTAAACAACTAAATATTGTTGGGGTTTCCTTTTCTTTAGAATTTTTTGGAATTCACTAGTTTCATCTATCTGTTCAGTCTGAAAATGTAGGACATTGATTTTTTAAAGATAATTCAGAAATCAAGTCCCTCTTTTTTAATAAGGTCCAAAAGACCAGAGGCAACAGTCTCCTAGACTATTTGGAATTCTTCAGGATCTATGACTGCAATTCTACCGATGATTTAAAAGTCAATTAATATCTAAGGTTAGTTTACCCACTTGAATTGGCTCTGCAAAAAATCCAGCAATGGATTTGGCCACTGTCGTGTTCAGAGTGTCTTTGAACTGCTCTATGTACTGGTCTTTGGCTTGGCAGCAATCTGCAACAAACAAAGAAACAATTTGGAGACGTGAGAATAGCATTTAGAAATGTGGGAGGAGATGAAGAGAAAAAAATCGATCTGAGTATCACAGAATTCAGTAATCAAGCATTTGAGGACACGAGTTTCTGAAAGGGGAACATTCTGTAAGAAGGGACTTTTTTTTTGTTCTGTGCAGCAAGATGAGAATTACCATAAGAACATAAACAAACCACTTCAAGTTGTTTATGTCTGGAAGAAATGCCTTGAAGCATCCTTGAGTTAGTTTTCCCTAAGGATACCCGGCCTCTCCACTGGGTTGATTTAATTTAAATGTCATGGGGTGGGGTTTAGTCTATTCGAAATAACTCCATTTGCTTTCTACTGCCACTTACTCTAATAAACAATTCTAAGCCTATGAAGTCTCAGTCTTGAAAGTTAGTAAACATATATGCAGTATAACCAGAATTCAGTTTAAAGAGAAGCAAACTAGAATCAGATCACAGTTGCTCGTGGCAGTCTTCCAAGACTTGGTCCCTGTGTGTGTGTCGGTTCTTCTGCCCCTTTCACTGGCTGGAACTATGCATCCAAACATTTTTGGAGCCTCTCTGGCCAGATACACTGGAATAATGTAGGAGCTCAACGCAAGTTTAATAACTGAAAAGGAAATACGTGGTAGATGTGACTGAACAGAACATGGAACTATTTTTTTTAATCTAGAAAGAAAGTAAAATATTCTTGTTCCAATGCTCTATATTTAATTTATGAATTGTCTTTGCTTTGCTAGTCTTTGGTTGGTTGTGGGGTCACACCCAGGGTAGTTCGTGTCATGCGTGTCAGGGCTGGAACTGCAAGGATGTGCCCTATTCCTGACTACATCGCTGCTCTCTGGCTATCTTGACTGGAACGAATTTGTTGATTAATTTGTTGATTAGCCAAAGTTAAATTTCAGTTGTTGCTTTACTAGAGGACACAGTATTCCCCTAAATTTTCTGTCATTTTCCATTGTTTCTAACCCTTTTTTAAGTTTATGTTTCATTTTTCTTCAACATGTTGTACACAGTCATTCCTAATAATCTGGGTGTGTCTGTTTCTTTCTTGACCAGGGGTTTGTTTCCTTGTATGCAATTGATCTGTGACTCCAGGCTTTCTATTTTTTTTTTCCTTGGGATTTCATTTGTGATAATTACTTGAAATTTTGAGTTTTTGTTTTTTGTAGGGGGATATTTGGGCCGTACCTGATAGTGCACAGGCCTTTTTTTTTTTTGGTTTTTTGGATTTTTTATTATACCACAGTGAAACATACAATTACAAAGGTGTTCATAATTGGTTCTTGGCAATACAGTATACAAGCACCCATCCCTCCACCAGTGCCCCATTTCTACCACCAATGTACACCCACCCCTCCTGCCCACCCCCCCATGCTGCCTTAATAGCAGGTACCCCAGTTTCCTCTCTTTCTCTCTCTGTCTCTCTCTCTCTGTCTCTGCATCTCTCTCCCTCTTATTTTACACATTGTGGCTAGCCCTGCAGGTATTTAGAGTTTATCACTTAAGTCTCTTTGTGTATATTCAATGGTTAGTTTTAATCTGCCATTACCATTTCCCACATTTAGTAAAACACTGGTATCTATTTATATTGTATTAATGAATGCAGTCATTCTATATCTGTCCTTTTCCTTCTGACTAATTTCACTCAGCATGATAGTCTCCATGTCCATCCATTTGCAGGTAAATCTCATAATTTCATCTTTTCTGACAGCCGCATAGTATTCCATAGTGTAGATGAACCACAGTTTCTTTAGCCAGTCCTCTGTTCTCGGGCATTTAGGTTGTTTCCAGATTCTAGCTATAGTGAATAGCGCAGAGATGAATAAAGAAGTACAGATAGTGTTTCTGCTATGTGTTTTTCGGTCTCTGGGTATATTCCCAGGAGTGCTATTGCTGGATCAAATGGGAGCTCAATATCTAGTTTTCGGAGGAATGCCCATATTGTTTTCCAAAAAGGGCTGGACCAGTCGGCACTCCCACCAACAGTGGATCAGAGTCCCTTTTCCCCCACATCCACGCCAGCACCGGTTGTTCTTGCTGTTTTGGATGTGTGCCAGTCTCTGTGGGGTGTGAGATGGTACCTCATTGTTGTTTTGATTTGCATCTCCCTGATGATTAAAGATGAAGAACACTTTTTCATATGCCTTTTGGCCATTCAATTTCTTCTTTTTTGGAAGCTTCTGTTCATTTCTTCTCCCCCATTTTTTTGATGGGGTTGGCTTTTTTTTTCTTGTGGAGTGCTACCAGTGCCTGCACAGGCCTTTTGGTTCTATGCGTAGGGATCACTTCTGATGCTGCTCAGGAGATTATATGCAGTGTCAGGATTCAAGCCCCATGTCAGTTGCATGCAACACAAGCATCTTAACCAGGGTACTATTTCTCTGACAGTCGAGTGCATTTTGGAGGCCAGTTTAGAGGCAGGTTTTCCTTCAGGAGAATGTTTGCATTTGTGGCCTTCAGCATCATAGGCATTGTCAGGGCAGGGTTCCAGGTAGTTGTGTGTTAGCTGGAGTGAGAGTTCAGAATGCAGAGCCTCTCCAGGATCAATCGCTCAGTTCAGATGCTCAGTGGCAACTTTCTCCCTCTGATTCCCACTTGCACTCAATGCTCAGATTCTGGGAAGATTCTTTGGTCTGTGCACATTGTGGCTGCTGATGTATTTATTTATTTTATGTATTTATTATTTTATTTATGTATTTATTTCTAGCTGACCTTTAGATGAGGGTATGGGTTCTTGGGTTTCCAGTTTTGTAGATGGGGCATCTGTCCATGAAGTCTTTCATTCTGACTGGATCCTGGATTTTGCCCTCTGTTCCCTGTACTCCATAGAGTCAGAATAACTAAACTCTAGTTCAACAGCTTTGACAAATGCTCCTCAGGGTCAAGCTGGCTACAGTGCTTAAGGACCTCTTTGGGCTTCAGAAAATTCTTACTTTCTTGTATGAGTGCTTTGAAGAGGACTTGCTTCAATTTTACCTAGAATTGTTAGTGATTATTAGCTGGAGAGACCCAAGCTCACATTACCCATAATAGAAGCCATGCTGGGGCTGGAGCGATAGCCCAGCGGGTAGGCATTTGCCTTGCATGCGGCCGGCCTGTGCCGGCCCGGGTTCGATCCCGGCATCCCATATGGTCCCCGAGCACCGCCAGGAGGTAATTCCTGAGTGCAGAGCCAGGAGAAACCCCTGAGCATCGCGGGTGTGACCCAAAAAGCAAAAAAAAAAAAATAGAAGCCATGCTGTTCAAGTGTCTTAATAGTAATACCAGGTTGGCCTTCCTGTTTTGCTTCAAGTTACTGGAAATATTCCTGCAGAGGTGATGGATGCTTCATTACTATAAGCCTCATCCATTCCCTCCAGGCCACCCAACTAGGCTTCCAAAAGCATAAAACTCGTAATACTGCAGCTTTCCCATCCATCAATGTGATGCTGAGATTCTGGAGTGTGTGAGGCACACATACCTGACTGTGTGGTGCTCACACATAGACCGAAGTGTTCTCCAGAGTCACAGAGAGTCGACCATGGTCAGACAAGAATTCCTGTGAGTTGGAGCATATGAGGAAAGCGGGAGAAAATCACCCAGATACCTTGTCCTAAGCTCCAGAAGCTTCCATCTATGTCATTCCTGCTATCACAGAGCAGGAAAGAGAACAGAGAGGGAAGCCCTCTCATTGGAAAACCAGAAATTCCAGTGCGTAGCTGAACTTAAATGTTCTTAACCTACACCTGTAACTTGGTTCTATAATTCTATCTCACCTTTGAACATAAATCTCGGGCCAAGGTATGGGTATTGGAACATTTTGTGACTAAGCTGATCATGAACTGCCTTCTAACTATACAGCACGGTGACTTAATATGAAAAAAATATTAAAAAATGTTGGCTCATTTCCCTTTGTGATTCTGGTGAACATGAAAAGTAACATTACTTGGTGCTGAAACAAAGCCAAGGCATATGGGAAAATTCTATGGAAAAGAAGGACTTTCACTGCAGAATTTATCAACCCAGTGTTAAGATGCACCAGGATATGTATTTTTGTATTATTAAACTAACATTGCTTTATAAAAGCTAAAACACATAATTTAATTTATTTAATTTTGGAAATATATTTTTATACTTCTGCCCCTGAAATAAATAGGAGAAACATTACATGGCCCTAAATATACCTCTAGCCTACACATGATAATTGGACAGAACGTTGTCCAAATTTGTCCAAGTTTTCTGGACAGAAACACCTGTTAGCCTTAGCTAGTAGAAGTTGCGAAGTGGAGAGGTATGAGAAGGGGAGAAGTGGAACGGTATCTAAAGAGAGTCTGTGATATCACTTATGCCATTAGGTGGGAAGGATACGGTAGACTTAGAGGACCGGTGCTCCCAGCTGTTGGAAGGTCTCATTTTTATTAAGAAGAGAGAACTGCCTAGCTAGATCCAAAAAGGATGGATTAGACATATTTTTCAAGGCTCTTTCCTTACTTTCGTATTACTTTGTCGGCTCATCGTTGTTGCTCCAGGTCAGGTCGCCTCTGGAGAGCAACTTGGAGAAGCTGTGTCACCATGACAACAGCCAGGGGTGGGAAGAAGATGCCTCCAAGCAACAGAATCAGGATAGAAACGTTTTCATATCAGCTGATGGCAGCAGAACAAGAAAGATCGGCACTTGTCAAGTGTTAGAAAGGAAACCTCGCATGAGAATGGCACGAATGGGAACTGGTAGATGCCACAGCTGTTTGAGGCAGTTGAGAGAGATTTCAGGACTGCTTCCATCTGAACTTCTGTCTGGCAATAAACACTGGGAAGAATCTCCTGTAGGAGTTGGTGGAGCAAGATAATGACACCCACTGCATAAACATCTACATCAGACTCACAAAATGGGTGTGCCTCTCCAACGGGAGAAGTGATGATGGAATGTTGGAATGGAAACACTTGCCAAGATCAACCTCTGCTGTGTCCCATGAACTAAGCGCAAAGAAACTGGGAACTGGCACCATCTATACTCAGGATATTTTCCACTTTGGGAGACATCTTTAAACATACACAAATACATATTTTTCCACAACAAAGACCAACTACTTCTCCAGGTCTTTAAATGCTAGAGAGGGCTCAAGTACTTTTGTAATATAATTTTGCTAAAAAGATAGGGTATAAGTCTTAGTTTTCAAAAAGATGAGCCAAGAAAACGCTGATTTAAGATATGCCAAAGACAACTGCAGAGAAGCAGAAATTTATGCCTGTCAGTAGAATTTAGCTTCCAGAGGCTCTCTCAGGAGATGAGTGTGGGGCACAGGATTTTTCAAGCTGGTCTAAAGCAAAAACATCATAGGGCCAGAGAGAGGGGACCACCCAGGGAAGGAAGGACATGCTGTATCTTGCTTCTGCCATTCTCTTCCATGGTTTCCGGTCAGATCAAGGCCTGGAAGGTGCATCCTCCCCACCCACCCCCACTGTGTCAATTCTTTTTTTTTTTTTTTTTTTTTGCTTTTTGGGGTCACACCCGCAATGCTCAGGGGTTACTCCTGGCTCTGCACTCAGGAATTACTCCTGGCGGTGCTCGGGGACCATATGGGACTCGGGGATCGAACCCAGGCCAGCACAGGCCAGCCGCGTGCAAGGCAAACGCCCCTACCGCTGGGCTATCACTCGGCCCCTCTGTGTCAATTCTTGATGCTATACACAGAAAAGTAGTTAAGTCTCTACTTTATATTGCCATTATGTGCCCTTTTCTACAAGGAGCCTCCTTTCTCGTCATTTCAGGAAGCCTGTTGTTCATTATCCTCATTTGTTGCCAACAGAATAAGGAATATTCGTAAGCCTGGGCTCATCCTGATGGGGCATGGTGTGAGTTGGGGAGCAGCCTTCGGAATTACAGGACCGGGTGTTGGACCCTTAGTGGGGGCGGGGTTCAGTGTCCCCACTCTTTGGTAGGGGGAGAGGAGTTGAATGAGAGTTTCAAGCTCCCTGATGGTTTTTGAGCCTGTGAGCAGGGCGTTTTGTTCCAGTGCTGAGGCTTTTATCTCCAGATCTCCATTTTTGTGCCATTATGCCATCTAGGATTTCAGATGAATATGACTTCTCTTCCTTTTGATGCTGATTTTTATGACTTCCATTTGCATTCCTCTGGTCAACCCAGATACTCCTGTGATTTCATTAAAGGTCTTTGGGCTGGAGCATTTATTCTTTCCTTCAGAACTATTTCCAGAAAAGATGTTTTACAGGACTCTGAACCTTGATGAAGGAGATGAGGAGGCATTGGCGATGTCCCGAAAAACATCAATTGTCTCTGCCTCCTCCCCCTCCTGTTAACGTTGGCAATGAATGCAAAGAAAACTGTGGTTGATAGACAGGAACCTGCCTCTTGAGCAATGCCTTTCAAACTTTCTCAAGATATGTCAGCAGCCTTCAGGAACGGTCTATGATGCTCTCATTTGGGCTGGCATTCTAAGTCCCCATGGGGAAACTGTCTTCACTAGAATCTTGAAATTTCTCAAAAGGATTCTTTGCCATTTCCTCCCCTTAAGAGTTGCACAGAATCTCTTCAATTATGTGACTTTTACAAATTGCGAACAGAGTTATTGCTAACAGAGTTGACAGTATCTTTAATTAAGCACCAGGTGAGTATCTAGTTTAGTTTTAGCTATTTAAAAAAATTTTTTTTTCTTTTTTTGAGTCACACCTGGCAATGCTCAGGGATTATTCCTGGCTCCGTACTCAGCAATTACTTCTGGTGGTGCTTGGGGGGCCATATGGGATGCCGGGAATTCGACTGGGTCAGCCACATGCAAGGCAGCTGCCCTCCCTGCTGGACTATTTCTGAGGCCCCCTGGTTTTTGTTTTTTAGCATAATAGTGGGAGGTGCTTTTCCCACTATTTTCCACGGCACAGCCAGATCGGATGCCTTGCTGTGCCCGTGACAGGAGTCCTGAGCTATGTTGATTTGATTTCTTGGTTGTTTCTACTTTTCCCTTTCCAACTTGTTGGCACAGAAATAGATCAACAGGTCAATAGATCTCCCTTTCTGTA
>JAJIBD010035661.1:0-31022 GCA_021461705.1 Cryptotis parvus
AGTATCAGGATGAAACCTCACAGGTCAGGCTACACCACACAGCAGGCACCTTATTCACTGTACTATCTCTCACAGATCATCAATTGCTTCATAAAATGATAAAATTTGCTTGAAAAACTTAATCTAAAAATCTGCTCTGCCATTACCTAACGGTGTTACTTTGCATATCTATTACATGCAGTGTAACTCACTTGCTATTAACGAACTGACGCAGCCCCCGCCCCTGCGCTAAAAACATAAGAGCATGGGGCGGGCGATAGTCCAGTGCGTGCGGCGTTTGCTTACACATAGCGGCTTGTGTCTGCCAGTCCCGGCATCCCATATGGTACCAAATTTTGCCAGGGTTAATTCCACAGAGTGCAGATTGGAGGTAACCCCTGAACTTGTTGGTGTGACCCAAAATGCCAAGAGCCAAAGCACATAGGGCGAGGAGTGTATCTCTTCAATATTGTGCCATAGTTCAAATGGCACAAAGTTATTGATTATTTCAGTCATTATTAAATATGCACTTATTATTCCAATGATGCAGGGATGGAGGGGATTCTATTTTTAGAGTTTCTGAATATGCTCCACATTTAAGTTTGTTTATTTAAACTATACTCACAAAGTTTAGAATTTGTATGCACTAAGGATGTCAAAGTCTGAAGATCTAAAGTGCTACCTTGAGTATAAACATTTTCAAGTGACTGATAATTTCTACAATGGAAACTTAATAACACCACTTAGAATAAGGTGGCTTTTTTTTATTTTCTGGGGGGAAAATCTAAAGCAAGAAAGGAAGGAGAGAGAGGGAGAGAGAGAGAGGAATAAAGGGAGAGAGGAGGGAGAGAGAGAGAGAGAGGTAGAAAAGAGAGAAAGAGAGAGAGAAAGAAATTCTTTCCTAGCAAACCATTTTTCCTCCTTTCAAAGAAATCACAGTTTGAGCTGAAAGGCGCGGTGCGAAAGGCTCTGCGCGGCCTTCATGATGAAGGTCTAGATTCAAATCCTGGCACTGTATAGTCTCCCAATACCCCTGGGAGTACTCCCAGAAGTATGGGCAGCTCCTGATTGCAACCTTAGATGTGGTTCTGAAGTGAAATCAAGCACCCCAAAATCACAACTCAAAACATGGTGGGTCAGTGACAGTACAGGAGAGGAAATGGGCACTTGTGTTGCGTTCAGCTGATACAAAGTTTAATCCTGGCACTAAATATGGCGCCTTGATCATCACCAGGAGTGGTCACAGAGCCTGGAGTTCCCTGAGCCGCCGCCTGGTGTGACTACTGAGAGAAACAGTAAAAGTCAGAGACAAAATCTGACAAAGTGTCAGATCTTTTAATGTGGATGTAATGTCATCACCCGGAGAAAAACCTGAAGGGAAAAGTTCTTTAATTACATTTCGCTTTTGGGGATGCATTACTCAAAATCATATTTTCATGGGAACACAACTGATATTTCTATGGCTTCAAGGTGGTCATCTAAAGAAGCATGTTTAAAATTACCTTCCCCTGGAAATGATGTAAACAGGTTTTGTCTCGCTTTTTTTTTTTTTTTTTTTTTTGCTTTTTGGCTCACACCGAAGAGTGATGCCCAGGGTTTTCTCCTGGCTCTGCATCAGGGAATGACTCCCATATGGGATGCACCGGGGATTGAACCCGAGCCAGCATGGGCCGGCCGCGTGCAAAGGCAGCCTCTGCCTGCTGCAGTATCTGCCCAGCCCTGTCTCAAAAGCTTTTAAAGGAGTTAACACACCCCCTTCTCAAGCGAGTTCTGTTCACTACCTAAAAATTCACTCCACCCATTTTCCTCAAAATGCGAACCATGGATTCAAAGAGGTTATATGAAAAAATGCTCATCATCACTAATCATCAGAAGTGCAAATCAAAACAACAATGAAATATCACATTTTTACACCACTGAGACTGGCACATATCCAAAGAGCAAGAAACAGCAGAGTGCTGGCGTAGATGATGTGGGGAAAGAGGATCCCCGCATTGTTGTTGGGAGCTGCCAGATGGTACAGCCTTTCTGAAACCAAATATTCCTCAAAGACTAGAATTGAACTCCCATTTGACCCAACCACACACACTCCTGGGAATATACTCTGGGAAGCCAAAAATACTTGTAGGAGGCACCATCCCTACTTTTATATTCATAGCAGCATTATTATTCACAATAGCCAGAATCTAGAAACAACCAAGAGTGCCCACTAGGATCGATGACTGGATAAAAGCAGCTTTGGCATCACTGCTATGTGCTGTCTTCCCGTTCATCTTCAATTTGCTCAAGCGAACTTATTAACATCTCCATATGACCTATCTCGGCCAAGTGGGCCCCGGAACACTGCTTTTGCTCCAGGAACTATAAAGAGCCTCATGAAACCATTCCATCAGGTCATGGGAATGAGGCCACTATAATTATTACTGGTATCTGGCATATCAAATGTCTGACACGGGTAGCCGCGCCCGGGCTCTGCTTCGTGCAGGTAGCATACTCTTGTACTCATCTCAAAATCCAGCATTTATTGATAGCGAGCATAGCGCGGCGGTGTGGCTGTACCTGAGCCGGGCTGTATTAAAACTAATTCCTGCTGGAGTGAGTTCTACTGTGAGGAGGGAGGCCAAATGTGGAAGCTTATTCAATGGAATGCTATGTGGCTGTTGGAAAATGAAGTGCAAAATTTGTTTATAATGGGAGTGAACATACTGGAGAGAAGATTATGCTTTTTGAGTGAGGTAGCCAAAGGGAGAGACAGATATAGAATGACTGCATATTTAAATAACATAAATATATTGCATGTCCTATGATACCAATATCCAAGGTCCAAGAAACATGACCTTGTATCAAGAAGATCTTGTCAAGGTGGAAATTATCACTGGCGTGTGAGTCAGAGGCTAGGTAAGACTGAAAATGGAACAGTGTGCTAACAATTGGCCGAGGAATGTAATGCCAAGCCTGGGACTGAGCATTAATTACAGGCGAAGATACACACTGACAACCCTTCAATGTCTGTTCTGTAAATCCATAGTCTGGAGGGAAGGAAAAGAAGAGAGAGAGAAAGGGAAAAAAATAAAGAACCTGCCATGGAGATGGGCTAGGGGAGGAGAGGGAGCAGGGGACGTTGAAAGTAGGAGATGGAAGGCACTGGTGGCAGAGGATTGGGTGCTGGAACACTGTATAATCAAAGCTGAATATGAACTTTTTAATTGTATATCTTTGTAATTGTATATCTCACAGTGGTATAATAAAATACTTAAAAAAGTTGAATACAAACTCAAAAATAGAATAGTTGCACTTATTATTTAAAGCAACAGATTCACTCCCTATTGATATATTTACAAAATAAATTAACTCCTCAATCCACTTCACTTTGCCAGTTCTTTTAAAGATGTTTTGTTTTATACTATAAACATACTATTATACACATAAATGGATATCATATAATCAGCTTATGTTTGTATATGTATGCACACATAGAAACATCTTTTATTATTTGAAGAGATATATAAATCAAACATTTGCATAATCCAGCATTTGATTTTATCTGAAAGAATTATCTAACTCCCACCCTCATCTCCAATGAACTTATATCATCACTTAGCAACATGACCTCAAGCTTTATTTATTTACTGAATTTGGCTGGAGCTAGGTTTTTTATTGAAATTTACTCCAGATATAAGGAGGGAAGAAAGAGAAAAGTAATGTGTGTTCAAAGAGAGAACAGAGAACTCCAGACTAGAAATAGGCAAGTATAGAAATGTAGAGACAAGCAAGCGAGATCCATAGATCAAAGGGAGAGTATGGGCTTGAAGAGTGTAAAATCCAGACATCTTTTTTTTTAAGGGGTTGTTTTTTTAAAGGATTTTCTTCTCTTAAAGAAAAGCCGGTAAACACAATGCATCACTGAGCATAACTTTGGAGCTTGTTGTCCTGGAGATTTTTTTTTTTTAGAAAATTCCGATATCATAAAATATTGATGTTGCTGTTCAAAATAGTGCTTCTTTGGCTTCTGGATTACTTACTGGTTCATGTCCCATCATAGTAAATTTATATTGAAGTTCTCCTGAAGTTGGTATATTACTATGGTTCTTCTTTTTAAACTAATAATGGCCCTAGTCTACAGCAGAAAATTCAAGATTTCCAAGCCTCCTGTGTGAGAGCCAGATGACTGCAAAGCAATTTGGTTAGCTCAAAAGGTCTACAAAAAATGGAAACATTTTTAAAAAATGTAATTGAAAGACTAATGGGGGTGTAGATATAAAGAGCACTGTTTTCTACAAATCAGGGTTTTTTTTTTTTTTGAGTCCAGGATTACTCCTGACTCTGCACAAAGTACTTCTGGCGGTGATCGGGGACCATATGGGACGATCAGCCAGGGTGGGCGCAGCAAGGCAAATGACCTGCCTGCTTACTGTCACTTCAGCCCCACAATTTTCTTTTTAAAAATTCATTGGCTTTTTATTCTTACCAATGTAGCAAACCTCTCTCAAATCCCAGATTCGTCAAAGACTATAAGATTGCCATACAGAACACTATTTATAGAATTAAATGGATTATTTCCTGCCCCTCCAGGTGTTACCTGGCACTGGCTTGGTGCCCGGTTACTATAGCAGACATGAAAGAGGCTTCTACACCCAGGGCTCTGCCCCAGGGGCTGGATGGTTATTGACTGATATAGAAAAGACTGGGCCCCTGGGATGAACTAGAGCCGCGGCAGAGCCTGAGAAGCCACCCATGAGTAATTCAATGGCACCCAAGAGTAACAATGATGGACCTCACTCCCAGTGAATGGAAAATTACTGGCGTCCTCAAGCAAATCGATGAACAACGGAAAACAAGTACGGGTGACAAATGGATTATTGCCAAAGGGGTAAGATAAAACTGTGCACATAATATATGCTGTATAAATGATATTACTAAATTACCTGGAACTCACTGAGTTTTTTATCTTTTATCTTCTACATCCTGTGACACTGAGAATACTTTTACTGTACCGTAACATCTGACATGCCAAATAAACTTTGTGCCTCCAATTTTATTTCGTATCTTTGATCATGCTATCTTTTCTGCCTGTATTTTCCTGTCAGAAAAACATCCATTTCTAAGAAGTAATCAAATTCTATTGCCCGAGAGAATTTCAGTATCTACTACTTTAAGAAAATCAGTTCTGGCACTAGCATTTGGTGCACAAGGGAAACAGTATTAACCATAAAGAGATTTTAGAGAACTATATGAGACATAACAAATACTATCAACATAAAAGTACAAAGCCCGGCTGTGACTATTAGAAAATGGAGTAAATCTCACATTTTGAAACAAAATGTATAATGAAGCCAAAAGGCGAGAAGAATATCCAGTATACACAAGAAGTAATCAGGACACACTTACTTTTGTCTGGAGATAAACAGCATTACTTTTCACAGATCTATGCTGACTGAAGAACTGAGACACCAATATTAGAGGAAAAGACTTTACAGACTTTAAGCAAATATCTTTCTATCAGATCTTCAAGGCTGGAAACAAGGCTATATTATAGCACAGGTTTTACACCTGGGAAGCTCTGGGTTCTACCCCAGTACCACACCACCAAATAAGTAGTCTAATTATAAAAGCATCATTCTGGAACATATGTCACCCATACTAATACATTTTTAGGTCTGCCAAGAGGAATCGAAGAGCTATGCGTGAAATATCATGCCTCACTCAAGTGAGAGAAGGAATCAGAGTTCCGACCTCCTGCCATTCAGAGTCAGGGGATGCTGTCTCGTTTCCAGGCATGGAAAATCAGATGGGCTGGAAATGTAATGTGATTTGGGGAGATAACCACTGGACTACGCACGTTACCGACTGGATCCCATGGGATGTCAAAAGATCACGTGGCTGCCCACCGACAAGATGGTCACACTTCTTCATCAGAGAACTGAAGGAACAGTTTGAGGCTGTTTGCATCCCTGGAAGCGAAGCTTGAGATGCCATTGGGCTACACTGGAGACGTGACGAGGTCAGGCCCGGAGTGTTACCAGTGCCCGCCTGAGCAGACGATGAATAACAGGATGTCAAGTGATCAAGCTATCAAGTGAGTTGATCAGGTGGGCAAAATTCTTGGCTATCTGGCACTTGACATTTTCCGATATATATATTCGTCCCTCTTAATCACCTCCAGTCAAATCTTTAAACACTCCTACCTCAACATTTTTTATGCTTCCCTTACCTCTCCTGGACACCGCCTACCACTCCTAAATAATTTTTTCTTATTTATTTACTGCTTGTGGCATAGCTGCTACAAATAACAGCAAACAACAGAGCAGGCAGGATTGCACTCAACATATGTGGGCAGTAAAAGTTTCAACTCACTACCATACATTTTTCAAAACTGGAACTTTAAGCTATGTGCGCTATTCCTCAGGTCCTTACTTACTTTTATTAATTTTGCATAAAGCCAGCATATAAAATATTTTTATGATTTATGGTTTCAATAAAGCAAAATATCATAAAATTCTAAGAATGCTTTATCATTTTTATGAATACAATTTTATCTTTAAAGATCAAATTTTCCCAGGGACAGAACCTAAAGGGTGCCATTTGCCCAAATGATGGTTAATATGGTAGTAATTAGTAAAATTTACTCTTCCATAAAAGCCAGCATTTTTCTCTTTAAAAAACAGTAATAAAGGGCGGGCGAGCCCAGCGGGTAGGGTATTTGCCTGCGCAACCGGCCGTGCCGGCCAGGTTCGATCCCGGCAGCCCATATGGTCTCCCGGCACCGCCAGGAGTAATTCCTGAGTGCAGAACCAGGGTAACCCTGAGAGTAGGGTGTGACCAAAAAAGCAAAAAAAAAACCAAAAACCAGTAATAAGAGTTCGAAGCAATAATCCAGCAGGTAGGGTGTTTGCTTTGTTGACCGTCAGGTTCAATCCCGAGCACCACCGCCATGAGAAACTAATGAGTGCAAGAGCCAGGAGAAAGCCTGAACATTGCCGGAAGTGACCCAAAAAAGAAAAAAAAAACAAAGAACTAATAAAAGCTAATAAGAAAGGCTAGAGAGGACAAGGCACATGACTTAGTGGGAGGTACATTTGAGGGTGTGAGACCCTAGTGAAAGGCCTGATAACACACACACAAGGCTAAGCACACTATTAGATATTCAAATCACGTTAATATTAAATGATTATTACACAATAGTAACACTGGAACTTCACACTATGTACGAATCTACATCCTCTGAATTTTTAGGATTCTTTTTAGAGGAATCTGTATTAAAATCAGCATTTCTGTTAAAATTTCATTAGTACTCTCTAACACTTTACTTGTATATTCAACTTTAATTTAAGGTCATCATAGTAATTTAGTTCTGAAAGAAACACTGACCATCCATGCTTGCTATGAATCACGACGATTAAAGTCAAGAAACAAAGAGATAGAATCCAGAAAGCTGGTGACTGGCTACCAGAAAGGGCTAAAGCCAAGGGTGACTCTAGTGTTCAAGACTAACACACTAAAAATATGAACCAATCACTGAAATACGTTAGGGAGCTCTTGGGGAGCAGGAGAATAAGAAAAACTGTTTTATTAGGTGTTGTTTTAAATAAACTGTGTATGATGTGGCCTAGCTATCAAAGACAAAGGTTACTTCTAAAGAGCTGGAGATCTTGGGGAGGACGGGGAGACTCACGGGGACGCCCTGGCACAACCTGGATCAGAAATCCCTCTCTTTCCCAGCACTGATCTTTTCATGTCCGCACTTATCTTTATAAGTCCTCAAAATATAAATATATTCCTATATAAATAACTAAATTGGTGCCTCTGGAGAAAAAAAAAATCCTCCAAGAAGCTGACTTTCTTAAAGTAACACAAAGTAGTTTTGTTTCTCAAAAATTTTTTCATGATTTTAAACTCTATAAAGGTTTCGATCTTTGATCCATCCTCTTCAGTATAACTAAGTCCCTTTCATGTGATCTGAATAGAACAGCAGAAAGCAAGATGATCTAATCAAAGATAACCTAACTTAACTGCACTATAGCGAAAATCTACATGAATTCTATTCATTACCTAAAATTTCAAGGGACTGACCTCTTACTTGACGAGAGATGAAAGAGCTGGCTGGTTTCAGCGACGCTGGCACTGTTAATTACGCCTGCCAACAACTTCGTCCTGTAAGCACTGAGTTCTGTTCATCCACTGATTCCTTGTCAACATGCCATAGTACATTTGGCATACATTAGCTAGATTTTAACAAAGCAGAATTAATCCCCTTTTGTGTTACTCTTATAGCCTAGGTTCACAAACTTCACAATTTTACTTGAGAGTCACTTTAAGAAGCTACGATTACTGAATACTCATAGAAATCTGAAAGCAAAAATTAGATGCAGAATGTTTTATCGCCATTAAAAATTCAAAAATGTTTCTCCCAGAATTTCACTCATTTTGATTTACTACAAAGAGAGTGACTTGGTTTAGGAATACCCTCAGGGAAAATAATTCACATTTACAAGCGTTGCCAGTATGGAGGAAAAAATTTAGATAGTGGGAAGAGAGTTTCAGTGAGAAGTTCGAGAGACCTTGATAGATCTGCAATGTTCTCCTATAAATGTGAGAAGTAGCATTAAAGCTTAACAAAGGAAGCACTCCGCAAGCCTGTGCTCTCTTGAACATGTATAAGTAGCCCCTTGATGTTTCTGTGGTTTTTACCTATTTCCACTCTGGGGAAGCCTGTTTGTCTTGAACACATTTCAGGAGTCTTTCCTCTACCCTCAAATCTTTCTAAAAATTTCAGTAGAAAGATCTTGCTATTTTATACACACACACACACACACACACACACAAAATATTTAACAAAGCGAAGATGTTGATATGTAAACTTTACGCTAAGTATCCAGTATCCGGGTGACTAAATGTAAAGTGTTTGTCTTTCAATCCACCATCCACATTCTCAATGAAAATTCCACAGTGAAGAAAATCTTGGTCAGGGAAGGGGAACCATAGATTGAGAATTTCACACATATCATAAGAAGACAGAATGTAAAGAGGTGAGAGCACAAGTCTCAAAGCAAGATAATCCACAGCTTTAAGAGACTCCAGGAAGAGAGACCCAACAAACACAAACTTAGTTTGAACATTGCTCAGAATCAATCTATATGAGACCAGTAACTTCTCACAGAGGATTACTACTAAGCTGTCTTTATATTAGTTTCCCCATTTCACAGACTTCAGATGTTGTTTAGTATTTTGCTTCCCAATTTACTTTTCTAATCAACACTTTTCAAATTATCTAAAATTTCAGTTTAATTAATAGTTTCATACCCAAGTTTGCTGGAAGCAAGAGGATAACCACCTGGTACCCTCAAGTAATACCAAATTGCTCTGGTAAAATATCAGTTTATATCTCACTGCACTTAATGGTTATTGCTTTTAAAATAGCTTGTGAAAATCATCATGAACAACTTTGTTAACCAGTGTTTATATATAAGTGTAAAGGGGCGGAAGTAAAATTTTAAAAATAAACTAGCTCTCAGCCTACAAGTCTCCTACATACCTGCCATTTTAGGTCTGCTCTCAGCCTAGAGCACATGGATCAGAGTGCAGTGCCATTTTGGCTGAAGATGCTGATCAAAGCAAGTGATCTTGGCTCCGGCTAAGAATTTAATTTGGGGTTTTTCTGACTTTGGGTTGCACTGGAACCGGCTTGCGCCGATCCAGGAGACTTAAGACAGCAAGGGCCCAGAGCTGCTTTTGCTGCTCACCTGTGCCCAACCGCTCACGAGGTGCCCGGGGAGGGATGGCGGGACCACCAGCCCCTGGCCCGCCACCCCAGCCGGGAGAGCCACACAACAAACCATATGACCCCCCACCCTCCAGAGGCTGTCCCATTTTCCACATCCAGACTTCCTCCCGTCAGAACCACCCGGCGACACCCTGTCGCAGCCTATCGCAGCATAGGAGGCGTCGCGGTTCAGCCATAAATGCTATATTTAGATGTGATTACAGGGTATACCACCTGCATGGCAAGCCAGCTAAGCTGCTGTGTTATGTGTGGATTACCAAATACCGGTATATTAGGTCAGTCCCATGACCTACTTAAGTAGTTTGAGGGCTCTTATGTTCCCGGAGGAGAGCCCCTAGGCTCTACCTGCTTGAGTTAGGGACAAATGGGCAAATATTACTGGGGCGCCTGCTCTGCCAAATGAATGAGTAAACAGGAGGGGGATAGTGTTAATTAGTGATAGTGAGTGATGATGAGGCAAATAAAGCTTGGGAGAAGTTACAAAAATTCTTAAATGTGCATATAGTGTTGGGAAACAGTAAAATAAGTTTAAAACGATGATCATGCTAGTAACTTTTTCACATACCAACTAACTTGCTGTTCTAAGGGATGGAAGAGGCCAGACTGCAGTCTTATGGAGGAAGCTGGAGTCGGTCCCCAGCACTGTAATTCTCATTGCACTGCCAGGAGCACTGCCAGGATCAACACTCTAGTCCCCAGAGCACTGGCAGGTGTGGCTAAAGACCTAAATAACAAAATAATCTGTGCTAGTACCGAAGATCTAAAAAAGAAGCAAGGATGCACATGGTAGATTTGTAGATCAATTTGTTGGGGGATGAAAGTACTAGCAGGCCATGAGCAAACTGAGATTTTACTCATACCCTAAACTATGCAAATTAAAAGCTAAACAAAAACACAGTATTCCTACCTATCCTAGACTTAGAGTCTAAAGAAAATATTACGGGTTACCACGGTGGTAAGTGTTGCTTTTGCTAGCACAAGAACATAACAACAATCCCCGCACCATTCCGCATGCCTACTGTCACAAACTGGGCCATTCAGTGTCGCTGCAGCTGAAGTGTGATTCCTAACACCCTCCACAGGCCTTGTGCTGACCGGCAGCTGGGCCATTCAGTGTCCCAACAGCAACAGAGTGTGGTGCGGCACAATCAAAACTAAGTGTGTGTGGGCACGACTGTTGGTGAGTGTAAAGCCAGAGAATAAAGCAACTAAGAGTGTAGTACTACAGAGAGGAGTGAACTTTTGGTCCTCACAACGGTAACAGAAAGAGAGAGAAGGAAATATTTACGACAGCAAAAAAAATCTAGCTTATCTTAAAAGAAGTCTCTCTATCAGTTGATTTTTTTCTTCCAGGTAACTCCTTTTCTTCCAACTAAGAAGCTTAGAATTTCACTACCATTCTGACATTTCCTGAGAATCAATGAATTCTTTCACACTTTTATGGGGTGGATGATAATCAATAACCTACATATCGTCAGCTGAGAACACTAAGAATAAAAACAAAGGATAATGGGAATGAGAATGAAGTCGACCTTATTGCTAAAGCTGAAACTTTACTCAGATGTGGCTATTAAACCGTACCAAGGTGGACGAGACCAAGAACCATCTGAACACTGGGCAACATTCACTGGTTTTTGTTTTGTTTCTCCACTAATCCACCCTACTCTCAGCCAAAAGGGGAGTTATAACATGTAGAACATTCATCCAAATGCTGCTTTTCATAACTGAGGCTACCACAAAAGCTATGCAGGGGATCCCTGTCTTCCAAAAGCACTATCAAAGACAGCAATTAAAGAACTCAGCTCGAAAGCAATTTCAAACTGAAAGAAATGGCCGGAAGAAGCTATTTGCAGCAATTTAATTCAAGTAACTGACATTTTAAGAATTGGGAAAGAAAATTCTCATTAAAAATATTAAACAATCTTATCTTCAAGTCTAGAAAGTAACCCCAATCTCTCATAAAAAGTGTATGTATTTCAATTTCAAAATTTCAAGCTGCTTACTTTTATAAGAGATTAACCTTGCCTTATTCATTAGAAGTATAAAATTTCTAAAGCTGCCTCTAGATTGGAGATCAGCCTCAACATAAGACACAATCTACTGGGGCTGAAGGGACAGTAGAGCAGGTAGGGCATTTGCCTTCCATGCAGCTGACCTGGGTTCAATCCTGGCATCCCACATAATCCTAATACCCTGAGGAGTAATTCCTGAGTGCAAGGCCAGGAGTAACCCCTGAGCATCATGGGTGTGACCTATAAGAGGGAGGGAGGGAGGGAGGGAGGGAGGGAGGGAGGGAGGAGGGAGGGAGGGAGGGAGAGGAGGGAGGGGAGGAGGGAGGGAGGAAGGAAGGAAGGAAGGGAAGGAAGGAAGGAAGGAAAGGAAGGAAGAAAGGAAGGAAGGAAGGAAGGAAAGGAAGGAAGGAAGGAGGAGAGAGGGGAGGGAGGAAAGGAGGAAGGAGGGAGGGAGGGAGGGAAGGAAGGAAAGGAAAGGAAGGAAGGAAGGAAGGAAAGGAAGGAAGGAAGAGGAAGGAAAGGAAGGAAGGAAGGAAGGAAGGAAGAAGGAAGGAAGGAAGGAAGGGTCATAATTTACTTTCTGACCTATTCTACCCACCACTTACCATTAACCAGAAGAAATCAACATATAATTTCCTGCTAAAAGTTTTATAACTGAGACATAGTAGCTGCTCTTTTAAAGTGATCTAGTCAACAAATGATAACTCTTAGTATATTATTACAATCCACAATATATATAAGAAGGGAGAGAGAGAGAGAGAGAGAGAGAGAAAGAGAGAAAAGAGAGATAGAGATGGAGAACCTGCCACGGAGGCAGGCTAAGGGAAGGGGAGGAACTTCGGGGGACATTGGTGGTGGGAAATGGGCACTGGTGGAGTGCTGGAACACTGTGTGACCAAAGCCCAAACATGGGACATTTGTGTAATTTTAAAAAAATAAATAAAATAAACTAAGTGATCTAGTCAGATCAGATAATGCTGTTTGTCTATATTAAGTAAAAATGCAACAAGAAAAACAAAATGCATTTCAAAGTTTTATTACATGGCTAAGATCTATAAGCACAGGTGTGATTTTAGTTTTGCCAAATTAGTACTGTCTGCAGGGCAGCCTAATAGTGTTTCTTTATATTCCCCAGAAAGAAGCATAAAGTAGAAAGGAAAGAAAAGTGATACCAATAAATAACAAAGAAAATAAAAGTTTCTAAGATAACTACAGCAAAATTCTCAGATTTGAAAGAATTTGTGTGTGCGTAGTGCGTAGTGTGTGTGTGTGTGTGTGTGTGTAAAGTAATCTGATGAGTACAAATGTAAGAATGACACAGAATTAAGAAAAAGGTTTAAGGCTCACAAGCAACAGTATAGAGGCTAGGATGTTTGCAGCATGTGTTGCCAACCTGAGCTGGAGTTCAAGCATCCCATATGGTCTCCTGGGCTCTGCTAGAAGTGATTTCTGAGTGCAGGCCAAGAGTAAAACACCTCAGCAGCACCAGATGTGACCCAAACCAATACCAAACTAGGCCAAAAGAAAAAGAGAGGAATCTCAAACTATTTAAAGCTGCAGTTAGAAATAAAATTAACTTTTCCCACAAAGAACACAGGAAGAAATAGAGGAAGCATTCCTACCTAGGGAACAGAGCTAAGTAAACTGTCACTCAAAGCTGCTTTCAAATAAATTATTATTTTGTGATTGACTCACTCTAAGCATGGCAAAATTTTGATAGCATAAAGTCATCAGAAATAACACACACCAAAATTATACTAGAGTTTAAGAGTTCAACACTTCTCAGAAGACTAAATATAAACAAAATAAACAAAGCAAAAACAAAAAACCCTAGTTCACCACAATAACAAGGAGGGCTGAAGTATAGTTCAGTGGGTAGAGGCGAAGCTATAGTTTAAGTGGTTAGGGTGTTGCCTTTTATGGCAGACCTGTGTTCGATCCCAGGCAACCTTTGATTTTTCCCCACGTGAGTGAGACCCACAGTGACTGGAGTAATTCCTGAGCGCAGAAGAAGTAACCCCCTGAGCATTGATGGGGTGTGACCCAAAAAGCAAAAAAAAAAAAAAAAAACAAACAAAGAAAAAAAGGGGGCAAGCCAGCTTTTCCAGAACTATAGGAAAAAATTAAAATCTATGTGTTATGTCAAAAATAATAAGTTTTTTAACTTAGACTTAAGGTATCTCTAAAGTATGTGATTAGTCTATAAATTATTTAATGAAATTAAACTAAGTAATTATTTAATGTAAATTATTTCACCAGTTGTATGTAATAGACAAAAGTACGATACCTCTCTAAGTACTGATACCTGACTTAGAGTGGATTCAGGAGCCAAGCGATAGCCCAGCCGGTAGAGGCGTTTGCCTTACCTATGGCCGCCCATACCAGCCCAGGTTCGATCCCCAGCATCTCATATGGTACCCGAGCACCAGCAGGGGGTAATTCCTGAGTGGAGAGCCAGGAAGAAACCCCTGAGCATTGCGCGGGTGTGACCCAAAAAGCAAAAGAGAGAGAGAGAGAGAGAGAGAGAGAGAGAGAGAGAGAGAGAGAGAGAGAGAGAGAGGATTCAGGGCCGGAGCGATAGTCCAACAGGTAGGGCATTTGCCTTGCATGCGGCGACCTAGGTTCATCCCCAGCATCCCATCCCGTGCCCTGCCAGGAGGAATTCCTGAGTGCAGGGCCAGGAGTAACCCCTGAGCATTGCCGGGTGTGACCCAAAAAGTAAAAAAAAGAAGATTCATTTAAACTGATTAAAATTCCAGAAACTCAGTAAAAGCTCTCATTAAATGACAATGATTAATTTCAATAACAGTAATCAACTAATAATTGCTACTGTACTCAATAGTCCTCCTAAGGTAAAGCCCAAGGGACAATTGTGTGAAAATCAGAAACAGTATTAGGTTGCCCCACAGCCAGCAGCTCAACAGGACAGTACATACAAACCATGCCTGCACACTGGGCCCCAGTTCACTCAGTCCCACATGATCACCCACATGTCCAGCACCACCAGGAGCAACCAGGAGCTGCAGAGCCAGAGCAGATGCCCAGGCACCACAGTGTGCCCTAACCACGTGCAATGAGACATGAGAGAAAAAAATATAACATTAATGACATGACAAAGGAACTTAATGACAGTAATTGAAAAATGGAAAGAATTTAGAATCAATCAGCTTCCTAAATACATTATTTTCACTTTCCAGCAAAGGTTAATAGGAATGATGTGGGATGCCATTAAATAATTCTACACATATTTTTTGAAGAGTGCATATAACTTTGTAAAATCCAAATAAAGTCTACAGCTAGAATTACAAAAATGTCCATTTCTAACTTTGATAACATTATTGTTTTATTAGATTTTATCACTGGAGAAAGCTACATAAAGGGTTTGGAGAAACCCCTGTACATTAAACCTAGTTTCTATGTTAGTCTAAAATTATCAGGGCCGGGCGCTAGCACAGCGGGTAGGGCGTGTGCTTTGCGGGGATGGCCTGTGCTGGTCGGGTTCGATCCCGGCATCCCCATATGGTCTCCAGAGCACCGCCAGAAGTAATTCCTAAGTGGAGAGCCAGGGAGTAACCCCTGAGCATCACTGGGTGTGACCCCAAAAAGCAAAAAATAAAATAAAATAAAATAATCTCAAAATAAAATGAGGCCACAAGCATTAAATACAGGCAAAAGATACACATGACAACCTCTTAAAGTATGTATTATAATCCACAATGTAGAAAGGAAGGGGAAAGAAGAAAGAGAGAAAGAGAAAGAGAGAAATTTGGTGGTGGGAAATGGGCACTGGTGGGCGGATGGATGCTGGAACACTTGTATGACTAGGCCCAAATATTAACATCTTCTGAGCATCTTTGTAATTGGGGATACGGATGTAACCTGGGGATGGGTGCACTTGCCTGGACTTGGAAGGCTTGGGTTCATTCCCAAGCACTAAAATAGTATGCAGTAGGTGAAAAATATTCAAAATGTAAAAAAGAAAAACTAAAAAGTCAAGAGATAAATATAAGTTAGCAAAGATCAGACACAGGCCCTCTCCTAATATTAATAATATAACAGTTTTATGTATAATGCTAATACCTCTTTTTTATTTGATTCTGAGGTTCAGGGCAGATATTTAGCTCAGTAATACATTTGCCTTTTATGTATGAGGGCGTGAGTTTAAGCCCCAGCACCACCAAAATTAAATAAAGCAATGCATTTGCTGTACAAGCATGGTGTTACTGCTGCGCGTAGGTGGTGCCCAGGCACAAGTGTTCACCAACATCTTCCCTCTTGAGATCCATAATTTCATACGTTAACTTGGGATGTAAACTGGGGCTATTTCAATATGGTCCCCCAGCACCATCAGGAGTAATTCCTGAGTGCAGAGCCAGGAGTGGCACCTGAAAATTGCTAGGTGTGAGTAAAAAAAAAAAAAAGGAGTAACCTTGGTCATCATACCATAAACACAGGGAAAGGAAAGGTGTGGAGGGAAAACAAAAAGAATTGAAAGTAGTAAAATTTTAATACAAGAATTACTAGACAAAGACATATAATGGGATGGTTCAGAAACATACCTAAATGTATATCCTTACAAACTTAAACTCTAGCAGGGCACAGTCCAGGGAGATAGTACAGGGTTAAAGCACATCTCTTGCATACAGCCAACCCTGGTTGGAGACCCAACACTACAGTCCCTGGAGCAATGCTGAGCGCCCAGCTTTTTAGACCAGAGCACTGTCAGGATGGCCAGGTAGGTAATCCAAGCACCACGAACGTGAGGAAGCACCAGGTCTCTGAGCCACTCACTCAGAAGGGCAAACACAAAAACAAACCCGAGAGTATCAAAAGGGTTTTCAGCTTTAAAGACGCTTAGAATCGTTACCACCACCCTCACCAAAGTGCAAAATTGCTGTCCTAAACATCAAGAAGACATATGGTTCTTGATTTATGAGAACCATATTCTTGAGAACCTCATACGTATGGTTCCCAGCACACCACCAGAAGTGATCCCTGAGTCTACCCAGTGTGGCCCAACCGCCACACCCTGCCCCTGAATTAAATAAAGAAATAAGGAATTAAACTAATAATAAAAAAAATCACCATTCACAGCCAGAAGTCATACCTCGGGCTAGTATCTCTAGAACACAAATCAGAATCTGACCAACTGCCGAAAGCTCGAGTGTAGACCGTTTTTGAGAAAAAAGCAAACAAAGGACAAAACACTCAGGGGAAAGGCAGTAGCACAAAGAGAAACTTTCATAAGTCCAGATACCAGCAGGTTTCACTCTGCATGAGACACTCCCTCCCCAAGCTTCCAAGAGCAATTAGGAGAAGCAAACATTTTCAAATAGCCAAGAATTATTCCTAGGAAATCTTTGCTTGCAGAGAAAGCTATCTTACTAAAACCTGACCACGGGTAAGGACTATACTATAGATGTACGTGTCCCTTCTAGCCAAAGCACTGACGGTGAGGACAGACACAGCGACTGAAGCAGCAACTTGGAAAGTTACACTCAACCAACAGTGAAGACCCGACCACAGAATTCTAGAATGCTGCCCTCCACATATCTTATTGATCATCAGTGTGTATCATGAACAAGCCTAGGAGATATACGGGCACAAGGACGGGGATCGAAGAGGAAATCGGCCTAATACAAAAGCCGTGGCAAACAATAAAGGTAGCCTAACTCATAGCATGATCCTTTTGCTCAATGTATCTTGTGCACCCAGCAACAAAAAATTATAAGACAATTTATGAACAAAACGCATAGTCTGAAGAGAAAAAGAAGCATCAGAACCCATTTCAGAAATGACAAAGAGCTTTAAAATTACCAACCTAAGCACTAAATATTATTGCTAATGTACTAAAGGCACTGATGGAAAGAGGATACAAGTAGATTAATGAATGTAAACAAGGATATGGAATTCCTAAAAAAAGAACAAAGGGAATTACAAAAGCAATTATACTGCAACAGGAATCAAAGAGGTGTCTGATGGGGTAATCAGTACACTGAAAACAATCATGAAAAGAATGAGTAAGCTTAAAGATGTCATTAGAAATGTTCCAAAACACAGGGTGCTAATAATTGTCGAGGTACTAATGCCAACCTAGAACTGAGCATTAAATAGAGGCAAAGGATACACATGACAACCTTTTAATGTATGTTCTGTAATCCATAGTCTGGAAGGGAAGGAAAAGAGAAAGAGAGAAAAGGGAAAGAAATAAAGAACCTGCCATGGAGGTGGGCTAGGAAAGGGGGGAGGAACTGGGGATGTTGGTGGTGGGAGATGGGCACTGGTGGAGGGACGGGTGCTGGAACACTGTATGACCAAAACCCAAACATGAACTTTTTAATTGTATATCTTTTTATTTGTATATCTCAAGGTGGTATAATAAAATACTTTAAAAAAAAAGAAAAAGAAAATGATACTCGCTGTAGGCTTTGGTAGATAGCTTTGACTATGTTGAGGAAGGTTCCTTCAATTCCCATTTTTTTGTTGGTTTTAATCATGAACAGGTGCTAGATCTTGTGAAATGCTTTCTTTGCATCTATTTATATAAGCTAGGTTTTTTATTTTTTTTCTCTTATTGATATGATGTATTATGTTGATTGACTTTCGAATGTTGAACCATCCTTGCATTCCCAGGATGAATCCTACTTGGTAGTGATGTATAATCTTTTTGATGAGTCTTTGGATTCTGTTTGCTAGTATTTTTGTTCAAGATTTTATGAATGCTTAGGTCTTAATTTTTTGAGAAATTCTACTTTTCACAGATGCTGAACTAATGAACTAATAAATTTTAACAATTTCCCCCAAAAAAAAAGAAATGTTCCAAAACAAAAAGAAAAAGGAAAAAACTGTTTTGTTTTGGGGCCACGACCTGTGGTACTAGAGGGTTACTCCTGGCTCTGCACTCAAGGATCACTCCTTACGCAGCCTTGAGGGGTGGGAGGGCAGGGTTAGCATCATGCAACCAAGTAAGCTGTCTGCTATACTATCATTCCACTGGAAAATCTTTTTAAATGGGAACAGAATGGAAAAACTGGAAACAACCTAAGTGCCCAAGAACAGATGATTGGATAAAGAAGCTATGGCACTATAGACAATGGAAAACTGCTAAGCCATTAGAAAAGACGAAGTCATGAAATTTGCTGATACATGGAAGCATACTGAGTGAAATGAGTCAGAGGGATAAGGAAAGAAACAGAATTAACTCACTCTCATTAGCAGGATGTAAAGAGACAAAGTGAGGTAGTAATGCCCAAAATCAATAGAAAGGAAGGGCAGGGAAGAAAGCTTAGTAGGAACCTTCCACATAGCAGAGGGAAGGGGAACTGGGACAGGGACCACTATGACAATGATAGAGGGAAGTGGTTCCTCTGATTAGGATTGGGTTCTGCAAGGAGAGCCCAGTGGCACAAAAACCTTCTAAAGTACTGCAAATCACAGTGACTATAAACAAAAAGAAAAAGTCTGCCAGAGGCAGGTTGGGGCAGGAGGGAAACTGAGGACAGTGGCAGAGGGAAATGGACACTGGTGAAGAAATTGGTGAAGGGATTGGTGGACTTATGGCCTGGTGAATGGTCTGGTAAGGGACCAGTGCTTGAATACTGTACTCCTGAAATTCAATCATATAAATAACTTTGCAATTCTGTAATTCACTGTGATCCAATAAATTAATATTTTAAAAACAGAAATTAAAAAATGGTATAATAACATAATGGTTATACAGAATAAAGGAAAAGAAAAAATATTTGAGATACTAATGTAAATTTTTCCAAAATAAATGATACAACAAATGCAGCTAATTCCCAAAGCTCAGGGATAAATGCTGGGGGGGGTGGGAGAGGTGTAAATATCTGCACTTAGGTATGCCATGTGAGTTTCCCCCCCTGGGGGAAAAATAAAAAACACATTACCTAGAGAGGAACAATGATAAAAAAGTACATCAAGGTTTTCTTCAGAAGCTGTACAAATGAGGAGACAACAGTAATGTATTTGAAGAAAAACAACCCTAGTATTCAGTATACAATAAGACAATCTTTCAAAGGTGAAGAACAAATGCTCAGAGAAAAATTAGGAAATTGTTCATTAGATAGACTTGTTAGCAAGAGATTTGCTGTTGTTACCGTTAGGGAGTTTTGGCAAAGAACTGACACACTCAGTGCAGTGCTCGGAAATTGCTTCCCATGGAGGGCCATTCAACACTGCACATCAGAATTAAAACTACGAAACTACTCCAGACTTAGAGCTATTTTGAAAGAAGTTCTTCAGAGAGTCAGTAAATGCTGCAGATCCTCAACTAAATTTGCATTAAAGAAAACTTTACAGACTAAATGAAGATTAAAACAATATATTTTGCATATTCTTTATACATTAATATCTGCATATTTGTATATATGTATACTAACATAATATACAATAATATATCAATAGTGATATTATAGTACTACTGTAATATGTATTAATATACTAATATATCATTAATATACTTATAAGTACATTAATATATTAACCATTATATATTATAATACATATTAATATATATGTTAACATATCTGTGTACTTCTACATATAATTAATATATCTGTATATTCTATATACAAGATGTATACAGAATGCATGCATTGCACAGAGGCAGTTCTGGATTTAATCCTTAGCACCAAAATAATATTATTATTTAATTAATAATGATTGATTTTCTTCATTATTTTTTCCAAATATTCCATAATTACTTTCACAGTTCAATTTTTTGTTGTTGACTTTTTCATTTGGTTTTGGTTTCAGGCCACTTACCTGACAATACTCAGAAATTACTCCTGGCTCTGCATTCAGGAATTAGTCCTGGCAGAGCTGGGAATGAGGGGACTATATGGGATCTTAGAGCCCGAGTCAGCTGCATGCAAGGCAAGGGCCATACCTGCTGGACTCTCTCCAACCCCATCATTCAAATTTTTAGATTATAAATTACATTTTAAATATATATAGTAAAATTAATACAATTCTGTGTGGTTCTGAAGATTCTGAGACCAAAATTATAAAGAATTCCAAAAGTATTTTAGTAACTTTTTAATGTAAAATTTATTAAAGTGACAACTTTGGAAATATATTTTTTCTTATTATTTAATGACACACCAAAACTATGTCATCTTCCATACACCTGTAGTCAGTAGCTTCCGAAGTAAGACAGGTGTGCTATCATAACCTAAAGAGCTCCTACTTTCTATGTCTGACAGAGTATATGCTGTTAGTTCCTCTATTACTACTTAATTACTAGTACTATTCTAATAAATAAAAATGATTATCGTTTTACTATTAAATCAGAATTTTACTTTCATGTACCGTAAATCGTGACCGAAACTGGATGACACAGGGGTTGGGCCATGTTGCACAAGGCCTCAGAGGCTCCCCTCGGACTCTTGCGTTAAACCACCAGTTCAGTGAGTGGGTCAAGAATTATTGAAAGAGGGCCCTGGAGCGCGATAGCCGCAGTGGGTAGGGCGTCTGCCTTGCACACAGCCGGCCTGCGCCAGCCTGGGTTCGATCCCGGCATCCCATATGGTCCTCCTGAGCACCGCCAGGAGTAATTCCTGAGTGCAGAGCCATGAGTAGCCCCCTGAGCATCGCGGGTGTGACCCAAAAAAGCAGAAAAAAAAGGGGGCCTGGACCCTCTGAGCTGTGCCTGGGAGCAATCCACTCAACAAAAAGTAATATGAAAAATGTGTAATATGTTCAAATTAAAGAGTCAAACTTTAAACCATGTTCAACAAACCTTTTCTTTTTTTTAAATTATACAATCAATTTTATATGAAGAAAAATAAATCACAAAATTGATACACTTTGTGAGATTATTTTAACATTTTAGAACATTTCTTTTTTAATATTTTATTATACCACCGTGAGATACACAATTACAAAGATGTTCATAAGATGTTAATATACGGGTTTCGGTCATACAGTGTTCCAGCACCCATCCCTCAACCAGTGCCCATCTCCCACCACCAATGTCCCCGATTCCATCCCCCTCCCTAGCCTGCCTCTATGGCAGGTTCTTTATTCTTTATCTTTCTCTCTATCTTTCTCTTTTCCTTCCCTTCGACATTGTGGATTACAATACATACATTAAAATGATGTCATGTGTATCTCTTTCCCTGTATTTAATGCTCAGTTCTAGGTTGATATTAGCACTTTCGACAATTAGTGGCACATTTCCATTCTATGTATTACCTAGCCTGATTCCCACATGTCTGTGATAACTTCCACCTTTGACAAGACCTCCTGATCAATGCTTCACCTGACCTTGGATATTGGTATCATAATATGTACATATATATATGTATATGTATATATACATATATATATATATATGTCATGCAAATAAATGCAGTCATTCTATATCTGTACTTTTTCCTTCTGGCTAATTTCACTCAACATGATCCTCTCCATGTCAATCCATTTATAGGCAAATTTCTTAACTTCATTTTTCCTAACGGCTGCATAGTATTCCATTGTGTAGATGTACCAAAGCTTCTTTATCCAGTCATCAATTCCTCGGACACTCTGGACAACAAACCTTTTCTGTACCACAAAAATATAACTCCATTTATGTGAAACTTTAATAAAAATAACCTAGTCATCTTTAAGACAATCTGATTTCAAAAAACATCATTTCAAGAGAACAACCTACGCCCCAACGACAGATGAGCGGATAGGCCCCAAACTTGTGGTATCGGGGTTGCAGAGACTGTACAGTTGATAGGGCACCAGCCTGGCACAAGGACAGCCCAGGTTCAACTACTGGCATCCCAAAGGAAATAGAAACATGCAGCAGGAAAACTTCTTTAGTAAGAACCTCTGAATGGGTGGGGAGTGGGGTCAGGGAAGGGAGCACTAACATCATAGTAGAGGGCATAGAGGCAGACTGGGGGATAGGTGAGAAACGGGGGACTGTGGGGAGGGAATGGATACTGTGAAGAGACTGGTGTTGGAACACTGTATGCCTGAAACTATCCTGCCTAACTTCATAACGCTGTAATTCACAGCAATTTTTAAAAATGAATTTCAAAACATAGTTGTTTAATTCTTAGTGTCACATAGGGTCCACCAAGTCCCATCAGGAATGATCCTTGAGTAGTCAAGAGGAAGCACGGAATACTGCCTGGTGTGACTACCCCACCATGTGTGGGTATGAGAAACACACCCACACATAAAAAAGAAAAGAAATTGTAATATATACACAATGACAATTTGTCACTTTGCAACATGGTAAGAGAAGAAACTGGAGGAGATCATGGTATTAAAGTAGAAAAAGAACTGGATGACATCACTCTTATGTGGGAAATAAAGAACCAGCCAGCTAGTCAGAGATTGACAGCATCAAAGCAAAACGAAGGTCTGGATTCTGATCAGAAATATGGTTACTAGAAGAGAAACAAAGGTGATGAAAGAGTAGAGAAGGCCCAGGGAACTGCAGGGAAGGGATACTGGATTCTAAAAAGTACTCATTCAAAATCCGATAAATATTTCCAGATAAATCGTCTACTTGGTTCTTTTATTTTCATAATCCTAGTGGTGTAAAAAGTAAAACCTACTCTACTGTATAGAAAAAAAAATAAAATGTGGAACTTCATAAATTTAAGAATACAGAACACATTTTCCTCTGTATTTGGAGACAATGATAATGAATCATAATGGGGAAACTGACAATGAAGAAACTATCACACAAAATATTTTCCAAAAAGAATAACCTTGCCATATAATCAGCTCATATATTTTGTCTATCATTACTCTTTCAAAAATTTGGAAAAAAGATATTTTGTACCAACAGAAAATATCATTACAATTTAAATTAAATTTGCAATTTATAAGTCTACCCTTAAACTGCCAAACTGGCAAGGGTCATTAAGAAAATGTGAAGGAAGTCCAGAAATAAAAAAAAAATCTAGGACTTTTATATGTAAGTAAATAAAATTTCTATCTTTAAAGCAAATAATATGAATTGCCCGTGAGTCTTGCTGAAATAGATACTGACTGGAATGTTAAATCTATAACTTATGTATCATTTGCCTTTTCTCACTATTTATTAGACAAGTACAGAGCACAGGAAACACATGTAACAGCAGAAATACAAACTCTATCATGGTGTTTGTAGTGTGTTGCATCTCAAGGCATGAAACTGCACCCCTACAACATACAGTACTCTAAATCTTATCTCAACACAAAAAAATGGATGCTGGGGTGGTGGGGGATGTACTCTTAACTAACTGGTGATCAACAGTTTTCACCTATCCATCTCTCCATGACCAGTGCCAGTCCAACAAGTATAAAAAAAAGTTGCAAAACACTAGTTACTACAAAAGTTTTAAGCCACCAATAATTGATACATAGCCAGGAGCAGGTCTATAGTATAAACAAGGTTAAAAATACTACTGGACCAGAGATGGATAAGGTACTGGCCTTGTTGTGGCCAGCCAGGATTCAATCCCAGCATTTATAGGGTTCTTTGAGCACCGCGAGGAGCAGTTCTTGAGGGCAGAAACAGAGTAGGCCCTGAACATCTCCAGGTGTGACCAAAAAACCCAAATAAATAAAAAAACAAAATAAAAACGGCTGTTTTAGGAGGGAGGAGGGAAGAGCACAGGGGTTAAAACACATGCCTTGCACATAATGGGACTGGCTTGATGCCCAGCACCACATGGCCTCCCCCAAACATCTCAGGTTGCAGCCCGAAGTGCTGAAGGATGGTGAGCAGCACCGAGGCAACCTGGGGGATCCCCAGCACTCCGAGTCCAAACAATGCATCCCCGGTGCTCAGATGGAACCTCCTGCTTGGTTGGCGAGGAGCTTCTGGGCTCTGGGCACTCCTTTAGTCTCCCTCACACCTCCCGCGTCCACACCTCCCAAAGGAAACCCACTGTTCCAAACTACATTAAACCATGAACACAACAGCAAAGAGAAAGGAGGTATATCATCACTGTTAATAGCTTACAATCACTGTCCTTTTTCAAAGTTTATGAACATTTTTATTCAGAAGGTATCTGATCTTCCTAGCAACTGCAAACAAAATAAACATTTAAAATAAGTGAAATGTATATATACATATTCATGAGATATAAAAATATGCCCAAACACAAATATTCAGTAGCAGTAATTCTTGTAGGATACAGACAGCAGTTCAGCAGTCATTACAGTTTACAATCGGTGGAAAAACAAAACCCACCATTGGAATCATGGGCCCACTGAGAAAGAAAAAAACAAAAGCAGTGAGGAGACCAAAGGGACGCCCAAGTGGTCATGAGGAAAAAGCAGACCGAAAGCAACCACAAGCTCACCTCCTTAAGAATGCAAAGGCATCAATTCAACCAGGCATCCTTGACAGGCTTGTTCTAAGTCAAATCAAGGCCATCACTAACAATTCCAAGGTTCAGGAGCAAATGTCCCAGTCTTCATTTTCTTTGCTATTTAGAGGCTAAAACAGCACAAGCTTGGCAGATTTTTTTTATTTGTGTTAACCTTCAATATATGAAGGGAAGATACAAAAGTCATGTTCTAGAAGAAAATAGTGAATAATTTTATTCTACCTATTTAACCAAATATACAAGCTGTAAGATCAAGTCATATGTTTTACTATCTGCTGGCCCAATATCATGTCATTCTAATGAGCAAGTCTTTTCAGAAATTGAGTTAAGTTAGTTTTCTGCCAAAAATAACAAATGGGTAAAATTGACATTTTATTAAAGAGATGAGTGGGATTTCTAAAAAAAAAAAAAAAAAAAAAAAAGAAGCAACAAAATTGGGCAAAAATTCTAAATGCTGGCATTTTGAGGTAGCTTTCTAAGCATACAAATAAAAAATAATTACAAATTCACAAATTTCTCCGTTACACTTGATCAAGAATCTTATTAACAAAACTGCTGGACTAATTTCAGTTTAACTCTGATAAAGCTTAAATTTAACCCACCCTGCAGCTGTCTTTATTCAAGCGCCCAGGTACGCTGATCCAGAGACTCACGTACATGGGGCAGAATTGCTACCTCCTCTCCCTGTGCCCAGCTGATCATGAGGCACCCGGGAGGGGTGGCGGGTTCTAGCCCTGGCCCACCACCGCAACAGAGCCTCGCAAGAAGCCAGAGGAACTCCACACCATGAGGACCGCTATTTTCCACATCTGGCCTCCCCTCTCGTCAAAGCTCCACCCAGCAGAAGAGCTGATCACAGCCCAGCTCATCGAGACCCACCCAAATAGCAAAGAATATTTGCAGCCTGTCTTTTTTTCAAACCCGCCAAGGTATGCTGATCCAGAGACTCACATGCATGGGGCAGAGCTGCTACTGGCTCTCCCTGTGCCCAGATGATAATGAGGTGCCCAGACGGGTGGCAGGTTCTAGTCCTGGCCCGCCACCCCAGCAGAGCCTCCGAAAGAAGCCAGGGATCTCCCCACACCAGGAGGGCTGCCATTTTCCACATCCGGATTCCCCCTCATCAGAACTCCACCCAGCAGAAGAGCTGATCACAGCCCGGCTTGCATGGCTACTTGCTGCTTTGCAATTCATCAATAAATGCTTGAGATCAGATGTGACTACAAGAGAATCCCAGCCACACTGCAAAGCCTGGCAAGCTACCCGTGTCGTATTTGAAATGCCAAATCACTGTATCACTGTCTTCCCGTTCATCGTCGATTAGCTCGAGCGGGCACCAGTAACATTTCCATATGACCTGTGTCATGCAAGTAGAGCCCAAGGGCACCTGCTTGCTCCAGGAGCATAAAGAGCCTCAAACCATTCCATCAGGTCATGGGAATGAGGTCTGAGTGCAGAGCCAGGAGTGACCCCTGAGAATCACTGGCTGTGACCCAAAAAGTCAAAAAAAATTTTTTTGAGGTTTAAGAGATGCAGTCGTGACCTGCACGAGATGAGAGGCTACTACAAGAGTATCCCCACCCGCACGGCAGAGCCTGGCAAGCTACCCATGTTGTATTTGATATGCCAAAAACCAGTATCAATTATAGAATTCATTCCCATGACCTGAAGGAATGGTTCGAGGCTCTTCATGTTCCTGGGAGTGAGCAGTTGCCTTGAGCTACACTAGCATGTGACAGGACATATGGAGATGTTACTGGTGCCCGCCGAGCAAATTGATGATGAACAGAAGTGAAGACAAGACAAAGCTTAAATTACAATAAAGTCAAATGAAAGATTTAAGATAAACTTTATTGGTTCCATTTGAAGCCAACAACAAACTTTAGTAAAAGTTCAGACATTTCTTCATAAATTAAAAATGCTATCTCTCTTATTGTGAATGTTATTATAGTACACCTTTAGAGAATGAAAGAATTATAGGCATCTAATCAATCCAACAACCTCTTAAACAGGACAAAATAGGGTAGAATTTATAACTCTCTACTAACAAGACAAACAAAAATTCATTATTAGTATTTTAGTTATAAATTTTTGTCTTTTTTTTTTTTGCTTTTATTGGGGCTTTTCCTTTGGTTCCGGTTTGGTTTGGTTTTTGTAGGTTTAGTCAGCAGTACTGATGGCTGAATTCTGGCTCTACACTCAGGAACCACTCCTGGTAGGCTTGGGGGACAATAAATAGCTTCGAGGATCAAATCCAGGTTGGGTGCATGCAAGGAAAGAGGCTTACCCACTGTACTATCTCTCCAGTCCCATAATTATAGTGTGATGTGCCACACAGACAAAGCTTTTTAAATAGTTCGTATTGTGTGCAACTTGGATCACTTGATCACTTGACATCCAGTTATTCATCGATTTGTCTCGAGTGAGCACCAGTAATATTTCCATTTGACCCTATCACGTGCCAGTGTAGCCCAATGGCATCTGGTTGCTTCAGGAATACAAAGAGCCTCAAACCGTTTGTTCAGGGTCTTGCGAAGAAGTCTGACCATCTTGTAGGTGGGCAGCCACGTGATCTTTTGACATCCCGTGGGATCCAGTCAGTAACGGCTCTAGTCCAGCCCATCTGATTTTCCATGCCTTGACATACAAGACAGCATCCCTGACTCTGGGCACAGCGACGAGGTCGAAGCTCCAGATTCCTTCTTTCACTTGAGTGAGGCGTGATATTCCAAGCATAGCTCTTTCTATTCCTCTCTGGGAGACCCGAATAGCATTCTCAACCTGCTTTCGTAGGGCCCAGGTCCCTGAGGCGCATGTTAATGCAGGGAGAACGGTGGAGTTGAAGAGATGTGTCCGGAGCCGGAGGTTCTTTGTCTTTTTTAGCTATTTCTTCGATGCTTTTTGAAAACATTCCATGCCGCTCTCTTCCTCCTGTGCAACTCAGGTTTCAGGTCGTTCATCATGTTGACTTCTTGACCTAGGTACACATAACTGCTGCATTCAGAGATGTTTGTTCCATTGAGATTGAATGGGGCCTCTGGAATTAGTTCAATTTTCATGAACATAGTTTTGTTTAGATTCAGCTGTAGACCTATCTTTCCACATTCTTGGTCAAAGTCAGCCAGCATTTGTGCCGCTTGGCTAATGTTTGGTGTTATTAGAACGATGTCATCAGCAAAGCGGAGGTGGTGTAGTTGCTGACCATCTATCTTCACTCTCATTCCTTCCCATTCTAAATGTCACATGTGTGCAACTATTAATTAAAATAAAAAACTGCCTACTAAAACAACAGAAATAGAGGGACTTAGAAGCCAGAGATGGATGGCCTTGAGCACATACTTTGCAAGCAGGAGGCCCAGGTTCAATCCCCAGTATCAGCAGGTTCCCCAAGCACCACTCGGAGTAAAACTGGAGCATTCGGTTTCTGAGCACCACCAGGTGTAACCAAAAAAGAACAAAAATAAATAGCAAATAATAAAAAATTCATTATCTAAAGGCAAAAATAGAGACTCTGCAATCAAAACTTACTGACTAATAAGGAGTGGGGTAGGAGGGTAGGTGGGGACAATTTTCTGACTTAGAAAAAAATTTTAATATAGCCCAATTTCTATATTGTTTTTGCATCAAAGTATAAGGGGACTAGAGAGCAGAATTAACTTATCAATGAACCAATAACATCTTTAAGTTCTTAGTCTAAATCAAGAAAATCAGGAATAAATATACCAAACAATCTGCATCTGCACAACAGTTAGTCTCAAACCCATAACCATACTCAACAAATGTTTAAAGGCATTGTCCAACAGAGTTCCTCCTTCAAACAATGTTTGATGAGCATCTACACTACTGTGCCCTTAACCATGCAAATCAATTCTAGCTAACCCATCAGAAAAAATAGAAAAAATATAAGGAAATACTAATGATTTCCTAACTTCTGCAGAAATTTAGAATACACATTACTTTCCATCTAAATTTAAATGCTACATTAGTACTAAATTAATTGACAATCTTTCAAATCCCCATCTCCCTAAGAAAAATCCAACAAAGTCCAATCAAAAGGGTTGTCCCTGATACTTCACAATAGTTACAGGTTTAGTAACAAAGTGTTGAATTACCCTTTGTTCATAGCTCTGTCTCCTACTTGCCAGCACTGGGTTTTGTACCATAAATGGAAGGTCGCTCTCTCTTTCCTGTATACCCTTTACATATTCTTATGCTAGTATAAAGGATTTTTGTATAGACTCAGTAAGACAGTTAAGGCCATGCATTTGTGATATAGGAGTTAATTAACTCTGAATTAGTTACTCCTGGGCACCCGCCATATTTCCTAACTAAAAACCTCAGTTGCCCTCAGATTAATTCTAATTCCTTATACCCTAAAAGAATCCCATGACTGGACTGGATCAACACAGGGCAAGCCGTGAGTAAGCTACCCTGGACTCGACATGGAACAGACTAAGGCGAAATGTCCCCGAGCAATATTATAAGACGACACGCCACTCCATGAGGGGCCTCCATTTTCCACATCTGGACTTCCCCCTCATCAGCACTCCACCAAGCAGACCACCCTATCACAGCCCGGCTCATCGAGATGCACCCTGCAGCAGTCTTTTTAATCCAGCCCAGAGCCTCACAACAAGCCCAGACGGCCCCCAACTCCATGAGGGGCCTCCATTTTCCACATCCGGACTTCCCTCTCATCAGAACTCCACCCTGCAGACCAGCCTATCACAGCCTGGATCCCGTGGCCCCTATGCGGCCACGCGGCTCATCAATAAATGCTGGATTTTTGAGATGACTACAACAGTATGCTACCTGCAAGGCAGAGCCTGGCAAGCTACCCATGTCGTATTTGATATGCCAAATACCAGTAACAATTATAGACCTCATTCCCATGACCTGATGGGAATGGTTTGAGGCTCTTAATGTTCCTGGAGCAAGCTGGTGCCCTTGGGCTCTACTTGCATGAGACAGGTCATATTGAGATGTTACTGGTGCCCGCGAGCAAATTGAAGATGAGCGGGAAGACAGTGATACAGTGATAATATTATAAGCTAAGAGGTCATGGAACAAACTCTGTCCTGATCAAAAGATAAGCAATAGATCAAAAGAACCTTGTGAGGATTAGGAATAAAGTCACCTGGTGAGAGGAATGTAGTCAGGAATATATGGCAAGATGTCACCAGGAATGGTCACCCTATAAATTTAATCCTAGATGTAGATAAATGTCTGTCTCTCTTACTGTGTTTATACAAAATGATTAGAAACATTATTAAGATGACTGTTCACCCACTAAGAAGAGAGGAGAAAACATACCAGGGCTCTGCCCTTGTCCTGGGTGAGTCCTTAGCCCCAGGACAAGATCCATCTCTGGGTGGAAGTCTTCTGGAGGTTTGCACCAAGGAAGGGGAGTTTTTATCACCTCATTCTTTCGAGATTAAGGTTCATTACCACATGTAACTCCCTTTCCCCAGTCCATTGTAAAGTATAGATCTCTAGCAGACTTGACTTGGTGTGTGTGTGGGATTTAGGTGGAGTGAGATTAAAGAAAGAGCTTCAGACTTTTCAAGAGTTTGTGATCTTGTTCCTTTGTCCATCGATAGGAGGAACAGTCATAGGCCCCAAAGCTTCGGAGAGGGAGGGGCCCTGCTGAGACCCAATATCTGTTGGGGGGCCCTGCTGAGCCTCAACAACAAACAACCTTTAGCAACATACAAAGTGGAAGAACATCACACAAAGCAGACGGAGAAATCAATAATGTTCACCTTAACTAGGTGCATTTTCATTGGATACAAACATGATTGTAACAACTACTTAGCAATACCATTTTTTGTGACTCCCTTCATTACATCTTAGCTTTGAATAGGCATATTACACAAAGAAGACAGAGACTTGAAAACAAGGAAT
>JAJIBD010035662.1:0-27253 GCA_021461705.1 Cryptotis parvus
CAGATAAGCAAGGAAGAAGTTAAGTTATTATTATTCTCAGATGACATGATATTATACCTAGAGAACCCTAAACTCTCTACCAAAAAACTCCTAGAATCAATAGATACTTATAGTAGAGTGGCAGGGTATAAATCAATATCCAAAAGTCAGTGGCTTTCTTGTATACAAATAATGAAAGAGAAGAAAGGGATATTAAGAAAATGATTCAATTCAGTTTGTGCCACAGAAAATCAAATACCTAAGAATCAGCTTAACCAAGTGTGTAAAGGACCTTGTACAAAGAAAACTACAAGACACTGCTTCAAGAAATAAAATAGTATATGAGGAAATGGAAACACGTTTATGCTCATGGATGGGGAGAATCAACGTTGTTTTGGCTCTTTTGAGTCATACCCAGCAATGCTCAGGGGTTACTCCCTGGCTCTGCACTGATGAATTACTCCTGGCAGTGCTTGGGGACCATATGGGATGCCAGGGAATCAAACCCGAGTTGGCCGTGTGCTAGGCAGACACTGTAACTGCTGAACTATCACTCTGGCCCCTGTAAATGGTGAGTTTTAATTAAGCAGAAGCGGATATTACTCATTTGCCAGACACAAACCAGGGGTTCCCTGCACTGTCATATGAGAAGCAGGTGCAGAAAAAGCTGCTCTAATCAAAGCTAAGTGCATGCATCTTCCTGCAAGCTGGGTGTGCTGTAGTTTACAATCCCGGGGTCTGATGGTAAATGTAAATGATGAAGAGAACATTATATGCACTTCATTAAAAAGTGTGCTGCCTCTCGGTCTTAACTAATGGTAATGAAGTGTCAGCTGAACACTAAGTGCTCATGCAGCAGAACCGGAGAGCCCCAGCTGTCTTTTTGATCTTTTGGACACTGTTGGAGTGGTCCTAGGTTCTCCCAGGCCGTGCTCTGCCTCCACACACAGAACCATTTGTTAAGACATATGTGATCTATCCCTGGAATGGACTAAATGTGGCACAATGACTTGGTTAATGTGGGAAAGTGTGTCTGAATGCTAATTCTCATAATGCTTTCCAAGACATGTACTCTCCTGGGGTTTATCATTCTCCACAGGCCTTTCTTTGTATGGTTAATTATTGTTGGGGACATTTTAGTGATTGTTGAATCACTGTCACTGTCTGTCTTCCGTTCATCATCAATTTGCTCGAGCAGGCACCAGTAACATCTCCATATGTCCTATCTCATGTAAGTAGAGCCCAAGGGCACCTTCTTGCTCCAGGGCATAAGAGCCTCAAACCATTCCATCAGGTCATGGGAATGAGGTCTATAATTGTTACTGGTATTTGGCATATCAAATACGACACGGGTAGCTTGCCAGGCTCTGCCGTGCGGGTAGCATACTCTTGTAGTCATCTCTAAATCCAGCATTTATTGATGAACTGCATAGCGCAAGCAACCGTGTGAGCCAGGCTGTGATAGGCTGGTCTGCTGGGTGGAGTTCTGACGAGGAAGTCTGATGTGGAAAATGGAGGCCCCTCATGGAGTGGGGGTCGTCTGGCTTGTTGTGAGGCTCTGCTGGGGTGGTGGGCCAGGGCTAGAATCCGCCATCCTTCCCGGGCACCTCATGAGTGAGTGGGCCAGGGAGAGCCAGTAGAAGCTCTGCCCCATGGATTGTTGAATATTCAAAAATATTATAGTGTAGGATAGAGGCTAAGATGAGGGGTGCAGGCTCTGAAGTTCATCAGGTTGAAATGCAACCTGCCACTTTGGGGTCATGTAATCTTAGACTTCAGTTTTCTCTTCTGTGACATTTGCATGTGCTGGTTCCTAGCACCACAGTTGGTCCTTAGGCACTTATCAGGAGTGACTCCTGAGCAGCAACAGGTCAGCAATAGCTGACTCTGTGTAACACCGAGATAGAGCCCAACCCATCCTTCCCAAAATATGCTCAATAAAAAAAACTGGGATTCAAACAGAATCTTTTCCTCTAGCAGCCATGAAGATTAAATCAGATTGGTAGCCACTGATCCTCTGACTCTACTCTCTCTCTGTATACCTAATCTCTCTCTCTCTCTTGCTACTGAATCTGAAAGTTTTGTGACGGACAGCTAGGACATTCCTGTTTGTAGATTGCCTTCAGCCAGACAATTTTGTAACTCCTTCACCACTGCACATTCCTGCCACCAGTGTCCAGCAGTTTCCTTCCTGCAACCCCACACCAGCCTGCCCATATGGTAGGCACTCTCTCTCTCTCTCTCTCTTTCTCTCTTCCACCCCCCCTCTCTCTCTTGTCATTATGGTTTGAACAATACTGAAAGATTATGTATATCCTTACCTCCTTTCAGCACTCAATTCTTGTCCAGAGTGATAATTTCCAAATATCATTTTCTTTTTTCTAGAATGACTGCATTATTATATTTGCATTATATATATCACTATCACTATCTTCCATTCATCTTCGATTTGCTCAGCGGGCACCAGTAACATCTCCTATGACCTGTCTCATGCAAGTAGATCCCAAGGGAACCTGCTTGTCTAGGAACATAAAGAGCCTCAAACCATTCCATCAGGTCATGGGAATGAGGTCTCTAATTGTTACTGGTATCTGGCATATCACATCGACACGGGTAGCTGCCGGGCTCTGCACGTGCGGTAGCATACTCTTGTAGGTCATCTCAAAATCCAGCATTTATTGATAAACCGCCGCTATGGCATACGCGAGCCGGCTGTGATAGGCTGGTCTGCTGGGTGGAGTTCTGACGAGGAGGAAGTACGGATGTGGAAAATGGAGGTCCTCATGGAGTGGGGGTCGTCTGGCTTGTTGTGAGCTCTGCTGGGGTGAGCGGGGCCAGGGCTGAAACCTGCCATCCCTCCCAGGCACCTCATGAGCGGCTGGGCACAGTGAGAGCCAGAAGCAGCTCTGCCCCATGTCTGTCTCTCGGCCTTTTGGCTAAGATCAAGTAACTCTATAGCCATTATGTACAATATATAATGCAATATATATTACATTTATTTATTTATTTATTTATTTCAAATTTATTTATTTTTTTCAAAATATCATTTCCATAGTGGTTCCTTCTCTACTCTAACTGCCCTGACCCCCCCCTTGACAGCCATCATTATTATAATGACTGAATTAGTAAGATGAATTGCACCTCCAGAGGTGGATCATTTCTGGTCTATTTAAACATTGATGCAGGTGATGCAGAAGCAGTGGTGGCTGGTCTCTGTTCGATCGCAGTTCAAGGTTCTTCAATATTTTCAAGAATGAAATATTGAATAATAAAGATGCTCAGACTCAAATTAGAAAGTAGAAAAGTTTATTGGAAGTAGGAGAGAAAGAAAGGAACTCCCTCTTGGGAGGAACTTGGTATGGGACTAAGTTAAAGTAAGGGATTTTGTGTGGGCTCTTTTAAAGGCCTCCTGCATTGTTATCAACCAAGTATTACAGAGAATGCCAGAAATCTTCAGGGTGGCCTGGCTTATTTTGGTCTTTCTGGCTATCTGCCTCAGGTATTGTTTATTATCTTAGTCTTGTGACTCCTGCTTCCAAAGAGAATATGATGCTGGGGAGCCAGGAATGTTAAAGATAGGGCCTTAGGATCAGGTGAGGTAGGTCAATGGGGACTGGAACTGCTGGCAAGGAGAAACTGGGCTTCTCTCAGGTTGCGAGGGAAACGGAAAGCTTCCTCCTTCAACATGACTTAGAAACTATGCGGTATTTCTACATTGGACATTGAAACCTTTGGTGACTTTGAAAACAGTATTGATGTGACGCTGAAGCCCAGCCTGGTTCCAGGTGAAGAGAACACTTCCATTTCAATGCATTCCTAGAACGCTGTTTCAATGGATTCAGGACTGAGAACTGGTGTTAGCTTGTTTGTTTTCTATCGTGTGCATTCAGGACCTTACATAGTATTTAGCATAAAACAGGCAGGGTGTGTGTGGGGCCAGAGCTTATGTACAGTGGGGGAAGGCATTTACCTTGTGTGACTGATCTAGGTTAAATCCCAGCATTCCACATGGTCTCACCCAAGTACCTTCAGAGTAAATCCAGAGGCAAGGAGCCAGAATGACCCTGAGCATCACCAAGTGTGACTCAAAAAAGTAAAAAAAAAAGGCAGGCAGGGAATGATTCTCTGGGCCTTCTGCTTCCTTTTCCTTCTTTACTATCCCACCGACCTTCCCCATGTGAATCCAAGCCTGAATCTTGCTAATAAATGTTGGGAAGCTAACTAGGGTTGTTCTGGCCAGATTGAAAGAAACCTCAGTTTTCCTTATAGATCTTCATCTCTCACCATCCTAACACATGCTTCATCCCCAGGTTTGTCTTAACGATACAGAATTTGCATAAAATACTTCCTTGGATCTAAGGATCTATGAGGAGTCAAATTACCTGGAGATAAATGTGGAGGAAGGCAGCCAGGTAACTTTTACCCTCTGTAACACTGTAGCTTACTTAGAAATGTAAAGATCCCAATTTCCATCTGAAGTGTCTAAAGGAAGAGCCCTTACCTGTAACTCTGCAACTTCCTTAGAAATGTGAAGATCCCAATTTCCATCTGAAGGTGTCCACAGGAAGAGTCTTTAATAAGTAACTTCTTTGCATCCTCTGCATCATTTACCATTTACCATCGGCAAATTCACAAAACCTTTAAAAGGGCTTACATAAATTTAGTCCTATGCTAAGGTCCTTCCCCTAAGGGAGTTCCTTTTCTTTCTTTCTACTTTCCAATAAACTTTTCTGCTTTCCAATTCTATCTGAGCATGTTTGTTTTCAATGTTTAAAACCAGGGAACGTGATTGAGGCAGAGTCCCTGCCGCTTTAGCCTCACCTGGATCGAACAGTTGCAGCCCAGGGCTGAGAGGAGAGAGTCAAGGACATTAGGCTGGGGTCACAGCAAAGGTGCTTTCACTTCGTCTGTTCAACACTGGCGCTTTCAGAGAGCTTAATGGATTGTGTTACAGAAGTATGGGGAGGACATAAGAAACCAATAATGGAAAAACTATCCCAGATGGCTGCCTCTGTCTCTAAATTGCATGATGGGCAAGGTAGGCGCCAGGCAAGAACATGAGACTCTGCCTACATGAGTGGCCTTGCAGCTTGCAGGAAGGCCGGAAGGAGGAGTGTGGACCTAAATGTGGTGGGCCCCATGGACGGCTTATGTAGCGGGGAAGGGAGAGAGATGGTCGCTTTCTCCCCAACCCGCCTCTGCCCGAGACCCACTGGGCAGGCTAAGGACTGACAAAATCTGTGATGAGCCACCCACATTGGCAAGGGGCCTGAGCCCCCACCAGCCCCCACAAGGTGGCCGCCAAGCCACAGCAGATGTCCATTGATCTATAGGCAGTGTTGTTCCTCCTCACCTGAAATTTCTTGAGGGAAAACGGACTCAGGCTGGAGGCGAGTAATTTCTTTGCAGGAAGGAAAGTCTGTCCTAGGCTCACCCAGGGGTTTGTCAGAGTTCTTGTCTTCCTCATAGAAAAAAGAATTTTCAGGAGTAGGTGTGTAGTGAAGTAAAACAAAATTTGTGGAGGGGTTTTGGAAGGAGAAGGAGGGAGAGGAGAGAGGTGTACCAGAGAGAGAAAGAGAGAGAGAGAGAGAGAGAGAGAGAGAGAGAGAGAGAGAGAGAGAGAGAGAGAAAGAGAGTATCTCAAGAGGAAATGCGGGCGGGCAACGCCGTGCTGGGAGGCATCACATGCTCAAGCAGCACGCGAGGCTCAGGCAACATATACGGACGTCCTTTGGTCAGGGCGGCTTTTGTAATTTCGCCCAAGCTACTCCCATATGGGGCTCCACCTAGGTTGGGAGAGTCCATTCCTGGGCTGTGCCAAGGGGAGATTTTGGGAATGGTCTTGGACAATCTCTTTGATCTCTGTTCCTGCTGGATCTTTGTCCTGGTATGTAACTGGATTACAGGACTGGGTAGAAAGGTTGATGCTGCTCCCTCATGGTCTAGTATGTGGAAGGTCTTATCAAGTCTTGGTTCTTGGTTCCAAAGGTGAGTATGGACATCCCTTAGGGCGGAATTCATTTCCATGTGGAGCACCGTCCCACCTACATCAGACTGACCCAGGAAGGATGGAATGAATTCTCAGACTATTTTCCTCTAAGTTTTGGATTCCCCTCTGGGGGACTCCCATAAGACAACTCAGCTGGCCCAAGCCAACAGAATCCATCAGCACACAGGTCAGGCTGGTCCTGAGGCCAAGCTGAGGACAGGTATCACTTATCACTTGTCTTCCTGTTGTTCATAGATTTGCTCGAGCAAGCACCAGTAACATCTCCATATGTCTGTTGTGTGCTAGTGTGTAGCCAATGGCATCTACTCGCTCAGGAACGATTGAAGAACCTCAAGCCATACCAGCTGGTCAGGAGCTGAGATCTATAATTGTTACTGGTTTTACATGTTAAATATGACACAGGTAACTTGCCCGGCTCTGCCATTTGTGGTATACTCTCATAGTAGGCTCTCTCGTGCATTTATGATCAGCCAATGGGGAGAGTAGCTTTTCTCTTAGGTGGAGCTCTGATGAGCCTGTGGAGTCTGGATGTTGAAAATAACAGCTTTCGCCTTGTGTGCTGAGGTTCTCCTTCTTGCAAGGCTCATTGGGATAGCGGGCCAGGGCTAGGGCTCGCCTTCCCTGCGGGCGCCTCATGATCAGCTGAGCACAGGAGAGCTGGGAGAAGCTCTTCCCCATTGTGTGAGAGCCCGAGACACACAAGGGCTGGTGAGTGGTGATTTGGGTATTTCATGAAAGGAGGGATCTACTGTCTTGAGCTGCTTGGAATGGACATCTCAGGGAGAAGAACTAGACAAGAAGTGGGTATCTTCTTACTCTCCATGGAGACCAGATTCACAGAAAACAAGGTGCTTCCATGTAAAGTCTAGTCGTGGGAGTCAGATGGAAGCCCCCACAGGGTACAAAATCATCCTGTACTCGACTGGCATGATAGAAATGAGGAAGGGCAGTTGCTTGCGTGACTGATCTGGGTTCGATCCCTGGCATCCCATTTGGCGCCCTAAGCACTTCAAAATGAGTAACCTGAATGCAGAGCCAGGAGTAACCCCTAAACATCACTAGCTATGTCAAAACAAACCAAAAAATAAAAGAACCTAATACCATGGTAATTCATTGAATGATAACACAACACAGAGCTAGGGTAACCCTTGAACATCACCAGGTGTGGCCCAAACAAACCCAAACAATAAGCCCCTATCCTGTGGGGTCAAAGAGATGCTAAGACGCTTGCGTACAGCTGTGCCAGGTTTGATGTCTCACAGCAGAGCTGACTCCTGAGCCCAGAGCCAGGATACCTTCCAGGCACCCCTAGATGTGGCTAAAGTCTCTCCCCAGCATGAACCTCTTTGGTCACTGATGTTGTTTCATCACTCTTCAACATGTAACATGAGACTTTGTGTTAGGTTTTAATTGCCTGTAAATAATTTAGTCTCTCTATTTGGATCTTCCTTATAAATCTCTTTTATGTGTTTTTCATCTATTTTTCACACCTTCTACCTCTATAGATCATTTATACAACTTGGTGTTAAAATTACTAATTAAAATACCGTGGCTTTTAGACCCTTCTTGGGGCCAGACCTCTGGTTACAATTGTTTCCCTCTGATATGAGATTTATATTTTTCCTGATGAGTCCTTGTGTGTCCTCTTCTATCAAGTTTTCAGGTCATCAGTGATGGACTTTTACAGATATCCAATTTTCTCAATCAATCTCACCTTGTAGAGAGGATAATCTACTGAGTTTTCTAGACATTAACAATACATATAAAATCCGATAATATAGTATGCTATCATCTCTTTTTGAAACTGAGTAATGAGGCATGGTAATTTCCACTCTAAAAGCTAGTCAAGGAAGAGAGAGCCCTACATTTAGTTCATTATGTGAGCCCAAGAAGCAAAGGAAAAATAAATATTTTCACCCATTGGCATCAACCTCAAACTAGAAAATTTAGGTTCTTGCTTTTTGGACCTAATTGCTTTTCTACGAAACACCAAGTAGCTGGGATTAGATATCTACATTTTGAAAACAAAAGCGTCAGTTCCTGACATTTGGGAAAATAATGTCCTTGACCTAACCTGAATTGATATTCTTTCTCAGTGAGTTTTTTTAATAGCAGAAATGAGGACCACCCCTCAAACCTGGGAAATTTAAATGAAAGTCCTGATACCGTAGGACTGACTCAATAGAGGATAAGAACTTAGGTCATACCCTTTCTCAGTGTCTACAGTTATCAGTAATGAATATTCTTATTAACATCAGGACTTCAGATTAGTTTGAAAGTCACAGCGCTTCCTGAATGCCAAACACTGTGTCTTTCATTCTGTTGTCTGGTACCATTATCAATACGGTAATGGAGATGGAGTGTAGTGGGTTCTCAAAACACTTCCAAGGACAACGGGCCGGAAGGTTCTGTCCAGTCCCGAGTCCCCATGGAGAGCACTCAGGTGAGTCCAGAAGCAGCCCACCTGCCCCATCCTCTTCCAGCTCTGTCTCCAGGGTTTTTGCCCCTAAGGTCCCCTTCTGCCCTGGTTTATGTGGCATCATGTTCTTTCGAGCAGATAGATGTGTGTGTGAGGGTTTGGGGAGGCTGGGGAGATGGGTAAGTGGCAGAAGTAGGATAGGGATGAAAGAGTTTTACAGGAAGTAATAAAATCAAGTAGTGGTTTAGAAAACTGCCAAGTCACCGACCCCAAAGCAGCCCAAAGCTTCCGAAGCTACTAATTTTCACTCCTCGAGGATGCAAACACTGAGCTCTTTGGAAATGGAGAAGCAAAGGCACCACCATTCAGAGGCAGAAACTTAGGCCCACTGAGAGGGTGAATCAGCTGGGAAGGCAGCTTCTGGAGAAACTAAGATATGATGAATATGGCAGCCATCACCCAGGACTCTTCCCTTGACAACACCCTAGCACCTGGATCTTCCCTGCGAGCCCCAGGCAGGGAGCACAGTTTGGGAAAAACTCTATAGCCTTTTGAGACGACGGCAACACCATTTCTCCTCCACCCCACCTACGGTGACCGCTCTCTGCTTCTCTCCACCTCAGGGTGCCCGTCCGAGCTCTCTCAGACCTAGTGCGATCGCTAACTTCTTCTCTCTTCCTCAATAAGCTTGCGTACTTTAAAAACTTCACTGTTTGTCTTTGCGAGGTCTTTTCTGCAAGAACTGAACAGACCTAAGCGTGCGGACTAATTTTCGCGCTCCCGCAAAAGAGCAGCTCTTTGCTCCAACCCAAGTCTACCGCTGCCTGAGCAGCTGTGGTGGGAACCCATTCCCCTGGCGCAGATCAGTGGGAGTCAGGTGCGGCCGCCCGCAGTATTTAGTAGCAGGATGAGCGGGGCCCTGTAGCGTGCGCTGTCTGGGTGCTTACTTGGGCTTGATCGGTTCAAGCGCTTAGGTACCCTGGTGGGTGAGCTGGGACCAGCAGCTCTGTTCTCATTGGGATCACCTACTCTCTTCCCATTCATCCAAACCACTGACGTCACTCTGCCCGGTATACCCACCTGCACATGTGCCCAGAAATTATGGACTCCACAGTTCCAGGAAAGTCTTCTTGTAGCACTGGAGGGTGAGGTGTTTTCCTGGCTGCTAGATATCTATTGATCTTGATTTACTTACATAGCCAGCCCTTGGTTGCCTTTTTCACGTGTGGGGAAAGGATCTTTCACTGAGCTTGGCAGTCCAGCTTTTCCACTCCAGGCTGCCTGTTTTCTTATTGATTTACAAAGACAGAGAAAGCTTTAGGCAGACACGTAACATGTATGAGGTATTGATCTTTTCTTGGTGAAATCAGTTCAAGTATCTTTAGCTATAGCTGGCTTTCTCCTTTACATTCCTTCTTCCTTCCTTCCTTACATTCTTCCTATTCTTATTCCTTCTTCCTTTCTTATTCCTTACTTACTACTACATTCATTACTTCATTCATTCACTCCCTTCCTTACTTCCTTGCCTTCATTCTTCCTTCCTTCCTTCTCCTTCCTCCCTCCCACCCTCATCTCTCCACTCTACTCCTCTCCCTCCTACCTCCCTCCCTCCCTCCACCTCTGTTTCTCTCTCTTTGTACCCTCCCTCTCTTTTTTCTAAAACACTCTCCTCCTACCTTCCCTCTACTCCCTCCTACTTGCTTGCTTCCTTTCCTTTGTCCTCTATTTCTTCTTTTTTTTCAAGACCTACAAGTTCTATATGACTCAAGGATTCTGCTATTCTCATGGTGCATCTACCCTTTGGTCATTTGTTGTACCAATGTGATGAAGTGGACCAGGTGCCAGAGGACCTGGGGGCTGCTCCTGGAGGTTCGAGGACTGTCCAGGTCCAGACAGAGAGAACATATAAGGATCAGTGCTTTGGCCCTGTGGAGAGGCCCAGAGCACCCAGGTTGTAGTAGAACCAGAGCCCCATCTCCCACAGCCCAGGTTGGGTGGGGACATGCACAAGGCCCAGAGCCCCTGACTGGTGGAGCCAGCTGGTCCACATAGCTCTGAGCTGCCACCCCTGCCCCTGCTCCGCAGGACCAGCTCTGGGAATCATTTCCCACTGACCCAGCCAGAAGCTTGAGCTTCAGTGCGTGGGGGAAGGTGGGGCTTGGAACGGCCTTGCCACCTAGGGAGGCCAAGGCTCTCAGCCAATATAAGCAAAGGCCTATATCCTTTTTGGAAACAAAGAGTGAGCTGGGTCGGAGCGGCCTTGGGAGAAGCCTGCTATGAGCCAGCCCTGAAATCTGCTGACAATGAGCGTTTCAGGCCAGGCCTCAATATTGACCAAGCAGTTGCCTCATTCTCCCAAGGGACCTGAAGGCCAGTTGCTTTTGTCCCTGGAACTCTGCAGCCTGTCCTTCTGTCTCGCCCTATGCAGAGGGATCTCCGACCCACCCTCTCCCCTACCACCATTTTGGTGAAGAGAATGTTTCGAGTATCTAACTGAACCATTCACACTGGCCCGCTCAGGTCCCCACCCCAAGTCACCACCCTCTAGACTCAATATCTGGCGCAGCCCTTGCCCCCAAGGAAGAAAAAAGAGAAAAGTAGCTGGTGTGACACCTGAGGTGGAGTTAGCAACATTTTTAACACAGATCTGTATTTGCCCCCAAGTGCCAGTTGGCAAACACTGCTGGGGTTTTCCAACAACAGAGACCATGGTAAAAAGTGGGAAAAATAATTGAGGATGATGAGTGTTGAGTATGACCTTTACCCACTACTTAGTTTGGCTATTTTTGGTTAGTTTTTCTTTTGTTGGTGTCAGCTTCATGCGAGGTAAACACTACAACTGTGCTATCTCTCTCAACAGCGGACCTAGGTTTTAAGAATGGTTCTTCACATTATGATGCAAGCACAGGTATCAACGATGGTGAGCCCGGCAGCCGAGGCGAAAATGAGTAATAATGTTGACCAGCTCACTCCACCACCACCCCACCTTTTGCAAGGGAAGTGTCCAAAGTACTCTTGGCTCCACTTCCTGTGGCTCCTCAAGTTCAGTGGGGATCACCAAGCCCTCAGGTCATTCCAGACAGCCTGACCCTTAGCCCCTTCTTTTGGAACAGTTCATTATCAAGGGAGAACCAGAAGGAAGAATAGAACTCTAAAGTCTTGGGCAAAAGGTCCATGAATTGATGAGAACCTCTGAATGGAGAGTGTCTTCCATGGTTTCAGTCTCAAATACTTTTCATCAAGGTTGATTGAAAGAGACTAACCTCTTGCTGGTGGGTGGTTATCGCTGTGAAAATTTGCTTGATATGTGTTTTTATTAATAAAATTTGCATTTGGAGGAAGGAGATGGAGATTTGATGTGGAGGAATAAGATAATTTCTTGGAAGAAACTATTTGCAGAATTTCTCTGTTCTTGAATTTCCTGGGAGAGTAGTAATTGACCGCCACCATTCCCCAATCTATGTACCCCTCCCCATTCCACTGATTTAGAGGAGCTGAAGGGCTGGAGGATGAGAATAGCCCCCGCCCCAGGAGAGGTGGTAATCTGAACTTGACCCCGACTAGCCACGATGGAGTTTTGCCCAGGCTGAGACTGAGTGACACTGACCTAACCTCAGTGAATCAGCATGCTTGACGATTCTAGGGAGAATAGATTTAACGTATTCCGATAAGCAAAATACAATTTTTTTTCTGGGAAAAACCATTTACTTAACACTGAAGAGGTATTTCATGACAAATTGGGTTCCCATCTTAAATCTACCAAGGTAAAACTGCCACGGCTGTGGGTGCTGGAAGCAGAAAAGACAAAAACATTGTTTCACGGGGACCTTTTCAGCAGGGAAAAGTTAAGTTTACAGCTTACAGAACTAATACGTTGTGGTATGTTTCAGTAAATGTGGGATCACTGGGAAGTGATTTATTATCTGGTGTGCATCAAAGGTCAAAACTTAGATATCAAGCCCTTTAGTGGCTACAATCAAGAAAAAACACTCAGGGAAGCTGAAAGTATTAATGTAACAAAGTAAAGTTGGTCAACCTCCCACATCTACCAAAAACGACGATTTCTTCTATGAAAATAGAGTCACCTTTTCATCTAGAGAACAAAAGTCAGATAGGACCAACCTGAAACTCACTTTAAAAAGCACCCAGTGTTTCTGCCATAGAGCAACATGACTCCAGATAAATAACGTTCCGTGATCTCATGCAGTCCAAACAAAGAATAATCCTTTTGCTTTGAAAACTTGTTGAAAAGTCTTTTCTAATGTCAATCAAAGCACTACAATGTGCACTCCCTGTATATTACAAGCAAGTGCACTTCTAGACACAGTCAAGCACCATCTTAAGAAACGAAAATCTTGCAGAACAATATGGCAACAGACGGACAACTTCTTCCTCACTGATGACCTTTACAACCTCCCCACAGAAGAGGTAATCACATATCCCCCTAACAATGTGTGGATTTCAAGAAGTTAATAAATTAACTGTCAATTTTTATGTTCAGCTATATTATGGGACCCAGGAAAATTTGCAATTACAGCAAAAAGTTGCTCCTTGGATTGCTTGATGTTTATGCTGAAGCACTCACACGCCTGCCAATGGCTGGTTAGGAGGCTACCCTGAGCTTGGTAAGCATTTTCTCTGGCTATGCGTGTTAGCTCACATATGTAGTAACTGAATCTCATGATAATGTGTGTCCCTCAAAGTTAATAGGTGGTGACTTTTTTTCGCGCCTCACTCTGGAACTGATTCACCATCACGGCCTCCATTATTTATTAGTTTGCCTGCCAAGTAATTAGCAGTAGCAATGATGGACTCATTCCCATGAAGGCCCGAGACGTTACTCGGTGCCTGTTGAGCAAATCGAGTAAACAATGAGAACTCAAGTGACACAAGTGATAGTTTGCTAATTTGTTTGCCAAACTTGATCTAATTTTGCTAACTCCATGAATGGTTTAAGGGTTATTCTTTTTTTTTTTATTTTTTTGCTTTTTGGGTCATGCTGGCGTTATCAAAGAGTTATTCCCGGCTCTGCACTCAGGAATTATTCCCAGTGCTGTAAGATCATATGGGATACTAGGATCAGACCCAGATCAGTTGCCTGCAAGGCAAATGCCCTCTACTAACGCTCTGAGCGCAGGATTTTCTTAATCTACAGTGCTTATTTTGGTTTAGCTTGCTTACCTATTTTGAAGTGAAATCATTCTGTTTCAGAGTGAGAGATTACTGAGAGACAATGGTTTTACTGGGTGATATTTTCATTTTCCTGTCTCTAAAAAATGACCAGCCTCTCTGTACAGCCTCACTCCTTTAGTTCTATTGCATGGAGCCTTCAACTATTTCACAGCAGATTCAACTTGATCAGAATAGCAGTTGTTTCTGAGTAAATTGTTCCATCCTGAAGTTTCATTCTGAGCCCAGTAGGACTTTGGATATCTCCTGACTTCTGGACCCCTACTCTGGACCAACGTTCTTCTTGCTGATCTTAATAAGGAGACATTTCAGGCTTCTTCAATTTTCCTGTGACCCAAATCACGATTTTTCTCCATGGGGCTCCTACTCCACACTGGGTTTGAGTTAAAGTGAGTTTTCTTTGGAGTTGCTTCTCCCCACTGAGAATCTTTGAGGCTCCTGGCATTCTGTGGAGAAGTCTCCAACTTACTTTAGTCATTGAGTGAATCGGAACAGCCAACTGCAGTCCCTACAGTTTAAGGAAAAAACCTAGAGTGTACTTGCTGTTTGAAAGCAAGACCTTGATCTGTTGACTGAACACCCAGGATTTATCTTCTTCAGCTGGAATTGCAGGATGAAAAAGGTCCTTCCTGGTGAATGGTCCATAAACCTTGTTAGAAGTGAAAGGTGGACAACAGGTTCTTCTTGATACAACACCATTCAGTCTTATGAAGGTGGAGGGAGAGGAATCTGGAATTGAACCATAGACTCACAGTTCTAAAAAAATTTGATGAGCCACAATATGAATATCTCTCCAGCTGTTAAGAAAAATGAAGTTATGGAATTTTGCCTGATGGATGGATGATGGAAGGATAATGCTGATGAAATTAGTCAGCCCAAAAAGGATAGTTATGAATGACTGCATTCTTATTTGTGGGACTACAAAAAATAATATAAGACTATGTATCCAAGGCCAGGCAAATCAGGAGTCAGGAGGAGCTGTCAATGGTTGAAATCTACCCCTGGACTGGCTGGAGGACGGATGTGAGTGAACAAGGGACCAGGGTGATAATAATTCTGTTTTGTAATGATAAGCCTAGACTGAACTAGGCATTTGAAAGTAGGTAGGGATATACATAATAACCCTAGATGTACATGATGCAACTGCAATGTGCAAAGAAGAGCCAGAGAGAGACAGAGAAAAGAAGGGTGAGAAGAAGGCAGAATATATATGAGGCAGTCTACGGGGTGGGTTTGGAAACTAGGGACATTGGTGTTGGAAGCTAACACTGGGTGGAGGGATAGATTGCTGAAACACTGTATGACTGAAACCCAGTCATAGAAAGCTTCGTAATAGTGTATCTCAAGGTAATGTAATAAAATTAATTGCTTTTTCCAGTAGACTATTTTGAATAAATTTTTTCTTCTACATTGGCTGCATGCCCTTTGGGCTAATTTTCAGAAATTTTAAATGGTTGTTTTTAAATTGTGCCACCAGTTGCTGTCTGTTTTCCTGCAGTATGGCTCCTAGAACCCTCGCTTGTTCTCCTGAGAGCCAAACTCCTCTAACTCAACTGGTTGTTTTCTGAACACCTCTCTCCGACCTTACTCTTCCCATGTGGGGTCTTCTTATCTTTCTTTACTCTAATCAAACTCTACTCCTATACAGCTTTCCATCTGCCCAAATATCTCGAATTCCATTTCAGTGACCTGGATAAATCTGGGTTCACATAAATATTTTTTTTCTGCCGAAGTCATCCCTGTTTTTATGCTGTTACTGTAGGAGCATAACATGGCTCAGGAGAAACCTGGAAGACCACAGGTTTCAGACTGGATTTTGTTGTCTTGTTTCTGGTGGGGCCACACGCACCAATGCTCAGGGCTTACATGACTCTAGGCTCGAGGATGACTTACAGAGTGGGGCTTGGGGATTGAACCTAGGTTGATCGTATGCAAGGCAAATGCCTATCTACTGTACTATCAATCTAGTCCCAAGTACTATATAGTCAGGTTTAACAGAGCTGGTCTGTGGCCATCAATCACAAAATTGTTACCGTTTCTATTCTCACATACTCTTTTCATGCCCACCCAAGGGGTTGTTTAATGATCTGATGGATGGTTCTTGACGAAATCAGGTTACCATCTTGGGGATGGAGAGACACAGTTGATGATTAGCAGCTGTTGGTGAGCTGGGCTGACTCCTTGGCCATGACTTAGATGGTGCTCTGGGAACTGAGACCATGGAGTAAGTGGGGTAGGAACTCTCTAACAGGGCTATTCTTTTGTATTTCTACAAACATTTCTTAGGAGTGATGATTAAGTTTCAAAGGACAGGCTTCATTCCTAAGGGATTTGGAAGGTGAATACAAGGCTATGAGTGTTGGAGTCTTTGAGGACAGAGCCTGGGAGAGAGGGAGCAAGTGAGGCCATGACTTGGGGTCACCCTGTTGTGAGAAATCATGCAGACTTGTATTAATTTTGAGACTGAGAACCAGATACTTGTGTGCACCAGTTCTTTTATTACTTCAGACTAGACCGTGAAGGACCACTTGGACAGTTTATTCGGAATGTACTACACAAGAGAAGGCATTTATCTCTACTAAAGGTAAGGTGAGTTTTGAACTTCTCAATCTGTTCTCATTTTCCCTCGGTTTTGCAGAGATGCTGGGTCCTACCTGAACGGGTGAGGTGCAGTGTTAATTTTGCTGTGACCATTGTACCTAAAAACCTTCATCAACCAGCTGCTTCCCAGATTCTGTAGGTAGGAACCCATGGAGCCCAACACCGGTGCTGCTCTCAGAACCGCCTTCTAGATATTCTTCCATATTTGGTGATTTTATGGGCATTAAAATTAGCATCTGAGTTGAGTTAGTTAAAGTGGATACTTAGGAAGACTAAGAAAAATTTCTGGTCCCTAGTATTAAGTGTTTGATAAGTATTAACTCAATTTAAGGGGGTTTTGAGGGACATACCTACGGTGTTGTGAGGAAATTCCTGTCTCTCTATTCTAAGGGTACCTTTCTATGGTGCTTGGAGGGGACAACATATAGATATGTATACAGAGTTCTAAGTGGGTAAAAGCATGCAAGACACAACTGACACTATCTATCTGGCCCTACTATGGTTATTTAATATAATTTTCTATGCTGTTTCTGTTTTTTATGTGATGAACATTTCCTCTTGTGTTTAAAGTTTTACTACCACTTTAATATTAACTGGATTACCATTTCAGTACAATATTTTATTATTGGAAAGTAACCCGGGTAGTCGTTTTTCAATATAAATATAAATTATTGTATCATTTAACATGATTAAAATGAGATTTTAACTTATTTTAGATTGGTAGTTTTTGAGAAATTAATGTTAATGGTTTGGGTCCATAACTGTGAGTACTGAGGGTGACAGCTGGTGAACCTGTGTGATTGCAGAGCATCAATCCTGGTCTTCTGAGTGCAAAGCATGTGTTCAACTAAATGAGTTCTTTCTCCAGTCCAGTGGGAGGGTTTTGAGATAAATTACTGAGTGAATGAGTGTAATGCTTGCCTACCTGTCTTCAGATATGAGATGAAAGTATATGAGATATAGCATATGAAAATACGGAGATGAGAATCTAGCATATGAGAATATACTACATGAAAATATAGTATATGAGAATATAGTATATGAAATACAACATATGAGAATATAGTATAGTGAGAACATGGCATATGATGATATAGGCACGATTGCATCTTCCTGCTCATCATTGATTTTGCTCAAGCGAACTTTAATGTGTCTCAACATGTCAGCTACTAATGCTAGTAGAGGCAAAGTGCTTGCTCCAGAACATAAAGAGCCTCAAAGCATTCCATCAGATTCATGGTAATCAGGACTATAATTGTTACATAATTTAGCATATCCAAATATGACACAGGTAGCTTGCCAGGCTCTGCAGTGCAGGTGGCATATACTTGGTAACCTCTGATCGCGAGCATTTATTGATGAACCACATAGCCACTGCGGCGCTGTAAGCCGGGCTGTGATCAGCCGGGCCTGTGGTCTCCTGGATCAACATACCTGGGCCGGACTTGAAAAGACTTGCTGCAGAGTGGGTCAGTATTGAGCAGGCTGTGATCAACTCTTCTGCTGGGGAGTTCTGGCGAGAGTCGGATGTGGAAAATGGCAGCCGCTGTGTACCCAGTGTGGGGTCATCTGGCTTGTTGCAAAGGCTCTGCGCTGGGGTGGCGGGCCTGGGCTGTGAGTCCGCCATCTCTACAGGCCTTTTGTAACATGATCGGCTGAGCTGGGAGAGCAGGCGGCAGCTCTACCCGATGAGTCTCTGGATTCAGCATACCTGGGCGGACCCCTGAAAGACTGCTCACAAGGTGGGTCAGTGACAAGCTGGGTTGTGATCGAACGCAGCTGTAGGAAGTTCTGATGAGAAGTCGGATGTAGAAAATGGTGACTTTCATGGGTGGGGGCTGTCTGGCTTCTTGCAAGGCTCTGCTGGGGTGGCAGACCATGATAATATAGTATATGAGAATATAGAATGAGAATAGTCACTTGATCACTTGAATCCGTTATTCATCGAGTTGCTCGAGCGGGCGCCAGTAACATTTCATTGGACCCTATCACGTGCCAGTGTGGCCCAATGGCATCTGGTTGATTCAGGAATATGAAGAGCCTCAAACTGTTCCTTCAGGGTCTTGACAAGAAGTCCGACCATCTTGCAGGTGGGCGGCCACGTGATCTTTTGACATCCCGTGGGATCAGTCGGTAATGGCTCTAGTCAGCGGTTGTCTCCAAATCGCATTAATGTCCAGCCATCTAATTTGCGATGCCTTGGCAAGCGGAAGTCCTGATTCTGGAATGGCGACGGAGGTCAGGCGCTCCGGTTCTTTCTCAATGAGCTGACATTGATATTCATAACATTGCTCTTTCGATGCTCTGGGAGACCGAATAGCATTCTCATCTGCTTTTAGTAATTGCCCAGGTCTCTGAGTATGTTAATGCAAGAAGGAGAATGGTAGAGTCGAAGAGATGTGCTTGCAGACCAGAGGTTCTTTGTCCTTTGGCTATTTCTTCGATACCTTTGAGAGGCATTCCTTGCAACTCTTCCTCTAACAACGAACTGTATTGATAACAATTTGTGATGTGGTGTTTAAAAAAGTAAAAAATTTCTTCTTCACTTACCCCTTGATGAATACAGCGTCAAAGAAACAGTTTGTGAAACATGTAGGTGCTTTCTGTTTATAGCCTCTGAACTGTGCTTCCTGTGTCAAGGTACTAAGCCCTGGTCTCCTAGCTTCTGCTGCTTTCACATATCTGGAGTTTGTGTTTGTGTGATGTGAGATCAGCATGTTACTAGTCACCAAGAGGTGTTTGATTTCTCCAGTAACTTAGTTTATGAATGGTTGTTTCATGTGCTCAACCTGAGGTCCCTATTATCTGATAGGTTGCCATCACTGAGTTATGACTCCTGATGGCTCCCAGTGACGCATCTGTCTGGGAGTTGTACTGCTTATCCCTTTAGCTGCAACATTATCACCATATTTGAGACAAAAGTCTTACTTTTTGTGGTTGTGAAACAAACCTCTTAAGTTCTTGGACATTTAATTTTTTTTATTACTGAATCACTGAGAGATAGTTACGAAGCTGGTCATGATTGAACCAGTCATAAGGTCATTTCAACCTAAACCTTCACCAGTGTCATTTCCCACCACCAATGTCGCGGTTACATAAACCTACCCTTGCTTACCCTGAGCCTGCTCTGTATTCAGATGTCTCACCTCCTCCTCCTTCTTCTACCTCTTCCATCTCCTCTTTGCCTACTCCTACTGCTTTCCTCCTCCTACTCTCCCATGCCCTTTTAGGCACTGTGGTTTAATGTGTACTGAAGGTTATCCTATTCTCTGTTTCTGACCCAACACTCAGTTTTTGTCCAAGATAAGTCATTTCCAGCTATCATTGTGAGTCCTTTTCACTGTCTCTTCTACACTCCACCTATTTTGGACTTTTGGATCTCTGCATTGGCATTGACAACATAATCACAAATCCTTGGGTTTTACTTTTGAATTACATTGATAGTTAATGGTTGAAGGAGTAAGATTGTAAACTGTTCCAGTCTTTTGAACCAAATTTATTTCTCTCCTCCATTTAAAACTTATAGATTTATTTAAGGCCATATGATACATTTCTTTCTTTTTGGAGGAGGAGGGGTTATTTATTTGTTTTGGGCCATGCCCAAGGGCCTCTGGCTCTACACTAAGGGATACCTCCTGGAGGCTCAGGGATCTGAATTCTGGGTGAAACTGGGTTGGCTGTGTGCATGGCAAGGCCCTATCTGCTATAATATATCTCTGGTCTCTTCTTATTTTGTTAACGAAGTAAATTGTATCAATGGGCTTAAACAATAACCAGTCTACCATTCATTAATTTAGTCCTTTCTTAGCTGTTTTGATATGTTGCTTTAAAACAATTTTGGATTCACCAGAATTTATAATCTTGAGTATATCTTGTGTCTATAATGGAATAATTGTCCTAAAGGATGTTATGTCAGATACTGAGCTCCTGAGCAGAGTGAGGTGACATTGACAAGATGTATTGGGTTGAGAGGTCGAACATTTATAACTTTGGAGTCCTTACATAGGTGAGACCTTGTACTCATACTTAAGTAGGTACATTTTCTTGAACTCTTTGGTGTAGACAGGCATGTTCGTTGTTTGAGCCAATAATTCTGGGTCAAGCATTTTACCGACGAATAGTATTCAGAGGGTTTCTTGGCTGTGAAAAAAACAAATTTTAGTGACTAGACAAACCCTTGAGTAACTTGAATACACTGGATCTTTGCAGCAGGATGACCTGGAAGATGAGTGAAAAGATGAATATAATTATTTAACAGAAGGTGAATACCTGAGAACCAAATTTGTACAAGCTAGTTTTACTTTTTAATATTTTATTACACTAACCATATGATATACAATTACAAAGATGTTCATGTTTGGGTTTCCAGTCATACAGTGTTCCAACACCCATACCTCCACCAGTGCCCATTTCCCAGCACCAATGTACCACTTCCTCCCCTCCCAGCCGCCTCTATAGCAGAGTGCTTTATCTCTCTTCTCTTACACATTGTGGATTGCAACCCCACATTCAGAGATCATCATGTATATCTTTTCCTATATTCAATGCTCAGTTCTAGACTGGTATTATCATTTGAATAAACTCTATTAACACCACCTAACCTTTCTTCTCACTGTCCCTACCAACCACTGAGATTCCCCATGTTTGTGGAAGATTCCACCTGCACTTGTGAAAGATGCTGACTGAAACTTTGGTTCTGGTGTTTCAATCTGCCTCACTTCAAACTATCTCCCATCTGTGACTTTACCTCCCTCCCGCTCCGCTCTCCAACCATGGCGGAGTTCTGGCGTAATCGACTTCACCTCCTCATATCTCCCTTCCCAACAAACTCCCTGCTCTTCATTGACTGCTGTGCATTAAAGACATACTGTTTCACTATTTTGAGTGGACTTGCGGCCATGACCGACGCGACCTGAGCTGAAACTGGCTTTGGCTCATTAATGATGGTCTGCGAGGCCGTTTACTTATTCGGACAACTAAATAGACGTGGCTGGTGTGGTGGGCGGGGATCATCTGGCTGCCTCGGGACCCCTCAGAGGCGGCAGGCCCTCAAAACCCATCTCTGCCCTCCCTCGGGGTTCGCGGTCAATGGGCCCGGCGCAGGCAGTGTAGCCAACCTCCCCATTCCGTGAGAGCCCTGTGCTGGCCCGTGGGCCAATCAACCGACAGAATGATCCGACAAGATGGAGAGGAGACGACCACGCCTCCACTGGCGACTTCAGATGGACTCCCGCCTCTTGGGCCGCCCTACCTGGGCTCGAACTGGCTTTGCTCTGTGATCTGGTCTAAAGGCGTTGATATTCGGACAGCAAAAATGGTGGCTAGTGTGGTGGGCGAGGTCACATCTGGCTGCTTCCGGGGACCCCTCAGGCGGCGGGCCCGCTCCCCAAAACCATCACCCTCCTCGGGGTTCCATGGTCAGCTAGGCCCGGCGCAGGCAATGCGCCAGCTCCTCCCGGCTTCCGTGTGAGGCCCTGCTGGCCCGGTAGGCAGCGCGGCAGGGCCAGCAGGTGTCACGACAAGATGGGGGAGAGGGACAACCCACGCCTCCACGGCGACCCCCAGTGATTCCGCCTCTTGGAACCGCCACACAGGCTCGAACTGGCTTTGCTCTGTTGATCTGGTCTGAGGCCGTTCATAGCGTCGGACAGCAAAATGGTGCTTCAGTGTGGTGGGTGAGTCACATCTGGCGACGGGACCCCTCAGAGGCCTCCCAAAACATCTGCCTCCTCGGGGTTCCATGGTCGACTAGGCCGAGCCATGACGGCGTAGCCCTCCAAGCCTTCAAGGTAAGGGCCTAATGCTGGCCGTGGGCAGCTCGCCGGCAGAGCCACCAGGTCCGACCCAAATTGTAAATAGTTTGTCTTCTGCTGGTCATCATGGGTGAAGTGGGTTTTTAAGACACGTGAGAAAAAAAGAACAAATGTCTATGTAATTTTTCTTAATTAAATAAAACATAGAATAAGAAAAATTATAAATTTTTACAAAACACGTTCTCTTAAGGGACAATTGGATTTTGAAGAGAAATTATAACTAGCTTCGTGGGTTCTGAGTTGATGCTTCGATATCTGGTGATTGCAATGTTTATTGGTTTTGCTGATCTGCTGTAAGCTTTTAAAATATTTTGAAGGGGGTTGTGTGGGATATACTTGGTGGTGCCAGGGACTATTCTGGCTTTGTGCTCAGGAGTGATCCTGAGCCTGATCTTGGAACAGCCGTTTATTGGGATTCAAGTTAGCTGAACCAAATGCGACCTAACTCTTGTACTACCTCTCAAGGGCCCTATGTATTTCAGATTTTAAAAATGCCTTTCCCACAGATGGGTTCTGTCATCTCCTGATATTTACCTATGAACATATCTGTGCGACAAGTTCACATTTCATTGCTTGGAAGGCAGAGCAATCAGAATCAAGATGTATGGAGAAGAGGATGAAGAATAGCTTGAGACAGAGCTGTCAGTCAGTGCTCAGCTCTCGAGCTGCTTCATCCTTGGGAAAAGAAGATGGAGGTATCACTTTCCTGACCACCTCGATACTACAGAGCAGTTGTAATTAAGACCATGTGGTATTGGTATAGAGACAGACCTGTAGACCTATGGAATAGAACTAGACTGCTCTGGAACAGTTTACTCTCAATACCTAAACACTTCAAATCTCTGAATCTGAGGAGCCAAAAATGATAAATGGAGCAAAAGCCTCTTCAACAAATGGTGTTTGGGAAGCTGGAGCAGCTACATGTGAAAAATTAACTTAGACCTCCTTCTATTACCTTTGTTGAAAAGTCAGATCAAAATGGATTATAGATTCAACATCAGACATGAATCTATAAGGTACATCGAAAACATAAGAAAATGTATTCTACGACATAATTAAAAGTATCACTTTAAAAGATATTTGCACTGACCAAATGTAAATGGGGCTCAAAATAACCGAATGGGATTATATCAGTGAAAAGCTTTCTGCATCCTCAAAAGAAATAGATGACCAAAAACAGAACAATCCGCCCAGAGTGGGAAAGATATTCACCCAATACCCATCTGACAAGGGGTTAATATCTAGGATCTATCAGGCACTGGTGGCACTTCAAAGAAAGGTTTAACCCCATAAAAAAATGGGGAGGAAGAAATGAACAGAAGCTTCCAAAAAGAAAATAAATTCGAATGGCCAAAAGGCATATGAAAGAAGGGCTCTTCATCTTTAATAATCAGGAGATGCAAATCAAAATAAACAATGAGGTACCATTCACCCCACAGAGACTGGCACACATCCAAAACAGCAAGAACAACCTGCTTGGCGTGGATGTGGGGAAAAAGAAGGACTCTCATCCACTGTTGGTGGGAGTGCTGACTGGTCCAGCCCTTTTTTGGAAAAAACAATATGGGCATTCCTCCGAGCTAGATATTGAGCTCCCATTTGATCCAGCAATAGCACTCCTGGAAATATACCCGGGAGACCGAAAAAAACACATAGCAGAAACACTATCTGTACTTCTTTTATTCATCTCTGGTTTATTCACCATACTACAATCTGGAAACAACCTAAATGCCCGAGAACAGAGGACTGGCTAAAGAAACTGTGGTTCATCTACACTATGGAATACTATGCGGCTCTCGAAAAGATGAAATTATGAAATTTACCTGCAAATGGATGGACATGGAGACTATCATGCTGAGTGAAATTAGTCAGAAGGAAAGGACAGATATAGAATGACTGCATTCATTAATAGGACATAAATAGATACCAGTGTTTTACTTAATGTGGGAAATAGTAATGGCAGATTAAAACTCACCATTGAATATACACAAAGAGACTTAAGTGATAAACTCTAAATATCTGCAGGGCTAGCCACAATGTGTAAAAGAAGAGGGAGAGATATAGAGAAGAGAGAGAGAGAGAGAGAGAGGAAATGCAGGTACCTGCTATTAAGGCGCTGGGGGCAGCAGAGGGGTGAGGTACATTGTGGTGGAAATGGGCACTGGTGGAGGGATGGGTGCTGGAATACTGTATTACCAAGAACCAGTATGAACACCTTTGTAATTGTATGTTTCACGGTGGTATAATAAAAATAAAAAAAAATAAAAAACTAGGTCATGAAACAAAATAAAACAAAAAACAGCTGCTTCTGCTGAGAACTGCCTCCCAGGCACCTCAGGCTGGGGGTGAGCACTGACTTTGTATCTTTATTAAGTCAGGAAAATATTTCTGTTACTGGATTTGGCATATCGAACACGCATCGGACAGCTTTCGGGCTCTGCCAGCGGAGACTATATTCTCATTACTTTGTAAGACTCTATGAGTGGAGCAGATCTTCTGTATAATTTGGAGATAGGGTGACGGCTGCTGTGGCTGCAACAGACGGAAGATGGTTTTATACCCTTAGGTGTACCTGTGTCTTAGGCTACCAAGCATTCCTGGTTTTGAAAATACTCTCCTCTGAAGGGCGGGTCTGCAGGGTGCGGTCCGCTAGCAGGCTTGGTTTGACAGCTGGCTGGAACTGGATTAATCTGTGGGCACAGAACTGGGTGAATCTACAGAGCTGGAAGACTAGGATTAATCTGCTGGTGGAATATTACCAGCTCACACCATGGATTAGTAGTGCTACCAGCAAGGTTTGGGGTTTCTCTGGGTGGCTCCTCCGAGGACTCCATCGGGATCTGATGAACTCCAGGTTGAGAAAGTTGCTCTCGTGGTCCATGGAATGCAGGGGAGGTTCAATGGGAAGCTGTGTTCTGCTCTACGGTGTACCTGTTCCTGCATTCTGCTCCAGAGCCTCCACTCCATCTGTTTAGCTTATCTGGAACAAATGCTGCACCTAGGAAGTGCACTAATGGGGTTTCAATTGTAACCTTCAGTCATGCCTGTATTCTAAGACTCTTATTGTGATTTACCGAAACTCAGGGGTCGGAAAATGTTTATTTTTCCTGACCCGAAAAAATACATTAATAACAACGATGAAAAGTCAAACAAAGCAGTGCCTGATAAAATTTCACGATGCATCTTAGGCTGCAAAACAGAAGAAAGGACTCAAAATGACCTAAACTATCGTACTTCAATCACGATACTGCGGCATGGAAGCGCCTGTGGGGATCTGATGGTTGCAAGCACAAAAGGATTAATCGAACATATTGGTCTGGCTGGGGTGAGAGCATCAGTTTGCATCATGCTGTATTGATACCAGAGGGTGTTCCTTTAGACTTTAGACAAGAGGCATCGGTGAGTGTTGGTGTCCTTGTCCAACTGCCTGAACATGGCCGTCAACTGTGATTCATTTGAATCCTAACAAACCGAATAGGGCGATTAAACTTGAAGAGATGTGGCCCACTGCCAAGCAATTTCTATCTTCATTGTCTACCTTTTATCCCCTTACGAAGATGAAATTGAGAAATTCTACATGTTGGCAGAGTTCTATAAAAGATCACACCTTCTACAAGATGATAGTCGGTGACTTTAATGCCAAGATGGAACCAAGAAGATGAGCTGAAGAACTCCACGCCGGGACCCATGGCCTAGAATGGAGCGAACAGGAGTGATAGGGCACTGAAGTTCATCATGTCCACCAAGACCATTCATGAGAACTCCACAGTTCAGAAAGCTGGAAGCGAAATGTTGGACATGGGAATCTCCTGGCGGACAGTTACGCAATGAAATTATTTCACATCCTCTCAATCGACGGTTTTGTCTTGGACCGATGTAGCTTTAGTCCCCAATTTCAACAAGATGGGACCACCATCTCCTTTGTGCAAAATTCTACTTCGCGCGACGGGGAAAAAGGCTGCAAAGTTTAGAAAGAGAACTCCCAGAACGACCACCAACTGGGAACTCTTTGGCTTACCGTACCAGACATGGGAAGATACCACCATTGGTGATATCGATGAAGAAGACAACAGACTAGTTCAGCACCTCCCTGATTGTGCGAAGATGCCAGAGAGAAGACACACACAAACGCATGTCTTCAGAAACTCTTTAGAAGCTCATTCGACAACGTGGCAAGGCGTGAACCTCAGGAACCAAATGCTTTCAACAAGCTTGCTAAATGGTGCAGAGAAGTGATAAAGAAGACCTCAAAAACAGAAGAGCAGAGATACTGGGAAGATGCAGCAGAAGCCGGGAAAAGCAGTCGCATGTCGCCGTAACTATAAGATGATACAGGCCCTCGATTTCCGATGGATCATCACATACTTCCAGAAGGCAACCTGGAGAATTATCAGGACTTCTACTCAAGTCTCTTTGATGCCACATCCTGCCCATGCAAATTCCACTGAATAGATATGTCATTCCCAACATTTTTCCATCTGAATCTCTGACTATGCCTGCCCATCTTCATTCGGTAAAGGAACAGCACTCAGGCCTAGACAAAGTCAGACCCGAACACCTGAAGAATCTGCCGTCGGTACTTTCATCAATACACTGTTTCCGAGGCTCTTCATGCTACCTGTGTCCCGAAATGCAGGTGCCCTCCAATGTTAATCAACCGGAACGTTATACTGTTTAAAGAAGGAGACATTCAAGACATCAGCAGCTATCGCCCCATCTGCCTGTAATTTCATCTACAAGCTGTTTACACGAATCATCCTGAACAGGTTTAACAGAACGCTAGATGAGCGACAACCATGCTGACCAACGAGCTTCGAAAGGGTTCGCCCTAAACTTCTGGTACACAAAACAAGCTCATTGAGGTTTGTAGAAAGGGTACAAAGACGCTCTTTCTCACGTTCATTGATTTACAAGAAAGCCTTTGATTCTGTGGAGACTGAAAAACGTCATGAAGCCCTAGACAAACAATGTGTTCAAACCCAATACATCAAGATCCTTCATGAGCTGTGTGCAGTTCTAAGAATCTCTGACTGGAAAGAAAAGTGATCTATTTAATCTGAAGGGACTGACAGATTGATACCATTTCACTAAAACTCTAGCGCTACACGCCCGAGAACATCATTGCAACAATTAGAATGAGGAGGGAATGGGGTGAAGATAGTGGTCAAACAACTTCATCATCCGCTTGTGACATCGTTCTAACACCAAGCATTAGCCAAGTGGCACAAATGCTGGCTGACT
>JAJIBD010035663.1:0-29573 GCA_021461705.1 Cryptotis parvus
TTTATGCTCATGGATGGGGAGAATCAACGTTGTTTTGGCTCTTTTGAGTCATACCCAGCAATGCTCAGGGGGTTACTCCTGGCTCTGCACTGATGAATTACTCCTGGCAGTGCTTGGGGACCATATGGGATGCCAGGAATCAAACCCGAGTTGGCCGTGTGCTAGGCAGACACTGTAACTGCTGAACTATCACTCTGGCCCCTGTAAATGGTGAGTTTTAATTAAGCAGAAGCGGATATTACTCATTTGCCAGACACAAGCCAGGGTTCCCTGCACTGTCATATGAGAAGCAGGTGCAGAAAAAGCTGCTCTAATCAAAGCTAAGTGCATGCATCTTCCTGCAAGCTGGGTGTGCTGTAGTTTACAAATGCCAGGGTCTGATGGTAAATGTAAATGATGAAGAGAACATTATATGCACTTCATTAAAAAAGTGTGCTGCCTCTCGGTCTTAACTAATGGTAATGAAGTGTCAGCTGAACACTAAGTGCTCATGCAGCAGAACCGGAGAGCCCCAGCTGTCTTTGTGATCTTTTGGACACTGTTGGAGTGGTCCTAGGTTCTCCCCAGGCCGTGCTCTGCCTCCACACACAGAACCATTTGTTAAGACATATGTGATCTATCCCTGGAATGGACTAAATTTGGCACAATGACTGGTTAATGTGGAAAGTGTGTCTGAATGCTAATTCTCATAATGCTTTCCAAGACATGTACTCTCCTGGGGTTTATCATTCTCCACAGGCCTTTCTTTGTATGGTTAATTATTGTTGTGGGGACATTTTAGTGATTGTTGAATCACTGTCACTGTCTGTCTTCCCGTTCATCATCAATTTGCTTTCGAGCAGGCACCAGTAACATCTCCATATGTCCTATCTCATGTAAGTAGAGCCCAAGGGCACCTTCTTGCTCCAGGAACATAAAGAGCCTCAAACCATTCCATCAGGTCATGGGAATGAGGTCTATAATTGTTACTGGTATTTGGCATATCAAATACGACACGGGTAGCTTGCCAGGCTCTGCCGTCGCGGGTAGCATACTCTTGTGAGTCATCTCTAAATCCAGCATTTATTGATGAACTGCATAGCCGCAAGCAACCGTGTGAGCCAGGCTGTGATAGGCTGGTCTGCTGGGTGGAGTTCTGACGAGGGAAGTCTGGATGTGGAAAATGGAGGCCCTCATGGAGTGGGGTCGCTCTGGCTTGTTGTGAGGCTCTGCTGGGGTGGTGGGCCAGGGCTAGAATCCGCCATCCTTCCCGGGCACCTCATGAGTGAGTGGGCACAGGGAGAGCCAGTAGAAGCTCTGCCCCATGGATTGTTGAATATTCAAAAATATTATAGTGTAGGATAGAGGCTAAGATGAGGGGTGCAGGCTCTGAAGTTCATCAGGTTGAAATGCAACCTGCCACTTTGGGGTCATGTAATCTTAGACTTCAGTTTTCTCTTCTGTGACATTTGCATGTGCTGGTTCCTAGCACCACAGTTGGTCCTTAGGGCACCATCAGGAGTGACTCCTGAGCAGCAACAGGTGCAGCAATAGCTGACTCTGTGTATCACGAGATAGAGCCCAACCCATCCCTTCCCAAAAATATGCTCAATAAAAAAAAACTGGGATTCAAACAGAATCTTTTTCCTTTAGCAGCCATGAAGATTAAATCAGATTGGGAGCCACTGATCCTCTGTCTCTCTGTCTCTCTCTGTCTCCCTATCTCTCTCTCTCTCTCTCCTCTTTTAATTGAATCACTGTGAGAAAGTTATGTGACAGTTATGAAGTTGTTCATGATTGGGTTTCAGTCATACAATATTGCAACACCTTCACCAGTGCACATTTCCTGCCACCAGTGTCCACAGTTTCCTTCCTGCAACCCCACACCAGCCTGCCTATATGGTAGGCACTTTTCCTCTCTCTCTCTCTTTCTCTCTCTTCCACCCTCTCTCTCTCTCTTGTCATTATGGTTTGCAATAATACTGAAAGATTATGTATATCCTTACCTCCTTTCAGCACTCAATTCTTGTCCAGAGTGATAATTTCCAAATATCATTTTCTTTTTTTATAGAATGACTGCATTATATATATTTGCATTATATATATCACTATCACTATCTTCCCATTCATCTTCGATTTGCTCGAGCGGGCACCAGTAACATCTCCATATGACCTGTCTCATGCAAGTAGATCCCAAGGGAACCTGCTTGCTCCAGGAACATAAAGAGCCTCAAACCATTCCATCAGGTCATGGGAATGAGGTCTATAATTGTTACTGGTATCTGGCATATCAAATACGACACGGGTAGCTTGCCAGGCTCTGCCGTACGGTAGCATACTCTTGTAGTCATCTCAAAATCCAGCATTTATTGATAAACCGCGGCTGTGGCTCGCGCGAGCCGGGCTGTGATAGGCTGGTCTGCTGGGTGGAGTTCTGACGAGGAGGAAGTACGGATGTGGAAAATGGAGGTCCTCATGGAGTGGGGGTCGTCTGGCTTGTTGTGAGGCTCTGCTGGGGTAGCGGGCCAGGGCTAGAACCTGCCATCCCTCCCAGGCACCTCATGAGCGGCTGGGCACAGTGAGAGCCAGAAGCAGCTCTGCCCCATGTCTGTCTCTCGGCCTTTTGGCTAAGATCAAGTGCATTATATATGCATTATATATACAATATATAATGCAATATATATTGCATTTATTTATTTATTTATTTATTTCAAATTTATTTATTTTTTTTCCAAATATCATTTTCATAGTGGTTCCTTCTCTATCCTAACTGCCCTGACCCTCCCCTTGACAGCCATCATTATTATAATGACTGAATTAGCAAGATGAATTGCACCTCCAGAGGTGGATCATTCTGGTCTATTTAAACATTGATGCAGGTGATGCAGAAGCAGTGGTGGCTGGTCTCTGTTCGATCGCAGTTCCAAGTTCTTCAATATTTTCAAGAATGAAAATATTGAATAATAAAGATGCTCAGACTCAGAATTAGAAAGTAGAAAAGTTTATTGGAAAGTAGAGGAGAAAGGAAAGGAACCCCCCTCGCAGGGGAGGAACTTAGTATAGGACTAAGTTAAAGTAAGGGATTTTGTGTGGGCTCTTTTAAAGGCCTCCTGCATTGTTATCAACCAAGTATTACAGAGAATGCCAGAAATCTTCAGGGTGGCCTGGCTGGTTTGGGTCTTTCTGGCTATCTGCCTCAGGTATTGTTTATTATCTTAGTCTTGTGACTCCTGCTTCCAAAGAGAATTGTATGATGCTGGGGAAGCCAGGAATGTTAAAGATAGGGCCTTAGGATGAGGTGAGGTAGGTCAATGGGGACTGGAACTGCTGGCAAGGAGAAACTGTGGGCTTCTCTCAGGTTGGCAAGGGGAAACTGAGGCTTCCTCCTTCAACATGACTTAGGAAACTATGCCAGAAATTTCTACATTGGACATTGAAACCTTTGGTGACTTTGAAAACAGTATTGATGTGACAGCTGAAGCCCAGCCTGGTTCCAGGTGAAGAGAACACTTCCATTTCAATGCATTCCTAGAACACTTCTGTTTCAATGGATTCCAGAGACTGGGACGGTGTTGGCTTGTTTGTTTTCTATCATGTGTGCATTCCAGGACCTTGCATAGTATTTGGCATAAAACAGGCAGGCAGGGTGGGGCCAGAGCTATGTACAGTGGGGAAGGCATTTACCTTGCATGTGACTGATCTAGGTTAAATCCCCAGCATTCCACATGGTCTCCTCCAAGTACCTTCAAGAGTAAATCCAGAGTGCAGAGACAGGGAATAACCCCTGAGCATCACCAAGTGTGACTCAAAAAGTAAAAAAAAAAAAAAAAAAAAAAAGGCAGGCAGGGAATGATTCTCTGGGCCTTCTGCTTCCTTTTCCTTCTTTACTGTCCCACCGGCTTTCTTCCCATGTGGCTCTAAGCCTGAATCTTGCTAATAAATGTTGGGAAGACTTTCTGGGATTGTTCTGGCCAGATTGAAAGAAGCCTCAGTTTCCCTTGCCAGATGCTTCATCTCTCCCCATCCCCTAACACATACTTCATCCCCAAGGTTCTGTCTTAACATTACAGGAATTTGCATAAAATACTTCCTTGGATCTAGGGCTCACAGGGGAACCAAATTACCTGAGACAAATGTGGAGGGAAGGCAACCAGGTAACTTATACCCTCTGTAACACCTGTAACTTCCTTAGAAATGTAAAGATCCCAATTTCCATCTGAAGTGTCTAAAGGAAGAGCCCTTACCTGTAACTTTACCTGCAACTTCCTTAGAAATGTGAAGATCCCAATTTCCATCTGAAAGTGTCCACAGGAAGAGTCTTTACCTGTAACTTCTTTGCATCCTCTGTATCATTTACCATTTACCATCGGCAAATTCACAAAGAGCCTTTAAAAGGGCTTACATAAATTTAGTCCTATGCTAAGGTCCTTCCCCAAAGGGGAGTTCCTTTTCTTTCTTTTCTACTTTCCAATAAACTTTTCTACTTTCCAATTCTGAGTCTGAGCATGTTTGTTTTTCAATGTTTAAAACCTGGGAATCGTGATTGAGCAGAGTCCTGCTGCCGCTTTAGCCTCACCTGCATCGAGATGAGCCGTGCAGCCCAGGGAGCTGAGAGGAGAGAGTCAAGGACATTAGGCTGGGGTCCCAGCAAGGAGTGACTCACTCGTCTGTTCAACACAGGCACTTTCAGAGAACTTAATAGATTATTTTACAGAAGTATGGGGGGGGGGGAGGACATAAGGAAACCAACAATGAGAAAAACTATCCCAGATGGCTGCCTCTGTCTCTAAAATGCATGATGGGCAGGTAGGCGCCAGGCAAGAACCTGGGAACTCTGCCTACATGAGTGGCCTTAGCTGCAGGAAGGCCGGAAGGAGTGGACTAAATGTAGGTGGGCCCCATGGGTGGCTTATGTGAAGCGGGAAGGGGGAGAGAGATGGTCGCTTTCTCCCCAACCGCCTCTGCCACCCGAGACCCGCTGGGCAGGCTAAGGACTGATAAAATCTGTGATGAGCCCCTGCACAGCGCGGGGCCTGAGCCCCACCAGCCCCACAAGGTGGCCGCCAAGCCACACCTGATGTCCACTTGATCTATAGGCACGAGTGTTGATCCTCCTCACCTGAGATTTCTTGGGGAACCACAGACTCAGGCTGGAGCGGAGGAATTGCTCTTTGCAGGAAAGGAAAGTCAGTCCTAGGCCTTACCCAGGGTTTTGTCAGGGTTCTTGTCTTCCTCATAGAAAAAGAATTTTCAGGAGTAGGCGAGCAGTGAAGTAAAACAAATTTTATTATGGAGGTTTTAGGAAGGAGAAGGAGGAGGGAGAGAGAGTGTACCAGAGAGAGAGAAAGAAAGGGAGAGAGAGAGAGAGAGAGAGAGAGAGAGAGAGAGAGAGAGAGAGAGAGAGAGAGAGAGAGAGAGAGAAAGAGAGAGTACACATCTCAAGAGGGGGAATGCGGGCGGGCAACACACGTGCTCGGGCATCACATGTGCTCAAGCAGCACACGGGCTCAGGCAGCATATACACGACGTCCTTTGGTCAGGGACGGCTTTTATAGATTTCTTCCCAAGCTACTCCCATATGGGGCTTCAGCCTAGGTTAAAGTCCATTGCTCGGGCTATTGCCAAGGGGAGATTTTGGGAATGGTCTTGGAAAATCTCTTCTTGATCTCTGTTCCTGCTGGATCTTCTGTCCTGGTATGTAACTGGATTAAGGACTGGCAGAGAAAGGTTGATACAACTCCCTCATGGTCTATTTTTGATGAAGGTCTTATCAAGTCTTGGTTCTTGGTTCCAAAAGGTGAGTCTGGACATCCTTAGGGCAAGAATTCATTGCCATGTGGGCACCCCCGTCTGCCTGCCTACATCAGACTGACCCAGGAAGGATGGGAATGAATTCTCAGTCTGACTTTCCTCTAAGTTTTGGTTCCCCTCTGGGGACTCCCCATGGAGCCAGCTCAGCTGGAAGCCAGAGCCCCCAGAATCCATCAGCACAGGTCAGGCTAGTCCTGAGAACCAGAGCTGAGGGCAGGTATCACTTGTATCACTTGTCTTCCTGTTGTTCATAGATTTGCTCGAGCAGGCACCAGTAACATCTCCATATGTCCTGTTGTGTGCTAGTGTAGCCCAAGGGCATCTGCTCGCTCCAGGAACGTGAAAAGCCTCAAGCCATTCCTTCAGGTCAGGGGAATGAGATCTATAATTGTTACTGGTTTTTGACATATTAAATATGACACAGGTAGCTTGCCAGGCTCTGCCATTTGTGTGGTATACTCTCAGTAGTAGGCTCTCATCTCGTGCATTTACTGATGAACCAATGGGGAGAGATTAGCTTTTCTCTTGGGTGGAGCTCTGATGAGCTGTGGAGTCTGGATGTTGAAAATGGCAGCTTTCATGGTGTGGGGGTTCCTCTAGCTTCTTGTGAAGCTCTATTGGGATGGCGGGCCAGGGCTAGAACTTCGCCTTCCTGCCGGGCGCCTCATGATCAGCTGAGCACAGGGAGAGCTGGGAGAAGCTCTTCCCCATGTGTGAGACACGCTGAGACACACAAGTGCAGGTAGAGTGGAGATTTGGGTATTTCATGAAAAGGAGGGATCTGCTGTCTTGAGCTGCTTGGAATGGGCACATCTCAGGGAGAAAGGGCTAGACAAGAAGCTGTGGGTATCTTCATGCTCTCCATGGAGACCAGATTCCCACAGAAAAGCCAGTGTGCTTCCATGTAAAGTCTAATGTGGGAGTCAAATGGGCTTCCCTGAGGTTCAAAACTCATCCTGTACTAGAGCTGGCATGATAGAAATGAGGGAAGGGCAGTTGCTTTGCACGTGACTGATCTGGGTTCGATCCCTGGCATCCCATTTGGCGCCCTGAGCACTTCAAAATGAGTAACTCCTGAATGCAGAGCCAGGAGTAACCCCTGAGCATCACTAGGTATGGCCCAAAAAACAAACCAAAAAAAAAAAAAGAACCCTAATACCATAATTAATTCATGAATAATGCCTGAACACAGAGCCAGGAGTAACCCTTGAGCATCACCAGGTGTGGCCCCAAACAAACCCAAACAATAAACCCTAATCCTGTAGGGTCAGAGAGATGCTAAGACACTTGCATGCAACTGACCCAGGTTTGATGCCCCACAGCAGAGCTGACTCCTGAGCCCAGAGCCAGGATAGCCCTTGAGCACCCCTAGATGTGGCTAAAGTCCCTCTCCCCAGCATGAACTTTTCCTTTGATCACTGATGTTGTTTCATCACTCTTCAACATGTACACATGAGACTTTATTAATGCTTGGGTTTTAATTGCCTGTAAATAATTTAGTCTCTCTAATTTGGATCTTCCTTATAAATCTCAGCATATGTTTTCATCTATTTTTCACACCTTCTACCTCCTATAGATAATTTATACAACTTAGTGTTAAAAATTACTAATTGAAATACCGTGGCTTTTAGACCAATGTTGGACAGGCCTTCTGGGTACAATTGTTTATCTCTGGTATGAGATTTATATTTTTCCTGATGAGTCCTTGTGTGTCCTCTTCTATAAAGTTTTCAGGTCACAATTGATGGACTTTTACAGATATCCAATTTTCTCAATCAATCTCACCTTGTAGAGAGAGAATTAATCTGCTGAGTTTTCTAGACATTAGCAATACATAAAAATCCGATAATATAGTATGCTATCATCTCTTTTTGAAACTGAGTAATGAGGCATGACAATTTCTTTCTAAAGCAATAATCAAGAAAGAGAGCCCTGCATTTAATTCATTATGTGAGCCCAAAGAAAGAGCAAAGGAAAAATAAATATTTTCACCCATTGGCATCAACTTCAAACTGAAAATTATAGGTTCTTGCTTTTTGGACTTAATTGCTTTCACAAGACAACACAAATAGCTGGGATTAGATATCTCATTTTGAAAACAAAAGCGTCAGTTCCTGACATTTGGGAAAATAATGTCCTTGACCTAACCTGAATTGATATTCTTTCACAGTGAGTTTTTTTTAATAGCAGAAATGAGGACCACCTCAAACCTGGGAAATTTAAATGAAAGTCCTGTTACTGTAAGACAGTCTGTAATAGAGGATAAGAACTTAGGTCATGCCCTTTCTCAGTGTCCACAGTTATCAGTAATGAATATTCTTATTAACATCAGGACTTGATTAATTTGAAAGTCACATGCTTCCTGAATACCAAACACTGTGTCTTCATTCTGTTGTCTGGTACCAGTATCAATACGGTAATTGGAGATGGAGGTGGTGGGTTCTCAAAAAACCCTTTCCAGGACAGCAGGCCAGGGGAAGGTTCTGTCCAGGTCCCGAGTCCCCATGGAAGCACTCAGGTGGGTCCAGGAGTAGCCCCATTCCCTGCCCCATCCTCTTCCAGCTCTGTCTCCAGGGGATTGCACCTGCCCCCTGGAGTCCCCTTCTGCCCTGGTTTGTAATGGCATCATGTTCTTGCAGGCAGATAGATGTGTGTGTGAGGGTTTGGGGGGCTGAGGGAGATGGGTAGGTGGGAGTGGGATAGGGATGAAGAGTTTTACAGGAATTAATAAAAATCAAGTAGTGGTTTAAAGAAAACTGCCAAGTCATCGGCCCCAAAGCAGCCCCAAAGCATGAAGGCTACTGATTTTCACTCCTTGAGGATGCAAACACTGAGCTCTTTGGAAATGGAGAAACAAAGGCACCATTCAGAGGCAGAAACTTAGGCAGCACCCAGAGAAGGGTGAATCTGCTCAGGAAAGGAGCGGCTCCTGGAGAAACTAAGGTCATGATAAGAATATGACAACCATCACCCCAGGACTCTTCCCTTGACAACACCCTAGCAACAGGATCTTCCTGGCGAGCCCCAGGCAGGAGCAGTTTGGGAAAAGCTCTATAACGCCTTCTCTTTGGGGGCAGGCAGCTTCATTCTCCACCTCCACCCCCACCGAGGTGACCGCTCTCTGCTCTCTCCATCCTCAGGTGCCCGTGCGGCACTCTCAGACACCAAGTGCATTCGCTAACTTCTTCCTCTTCCTCAATAAGCTTGTTTATTTTTTTTAAAACTTCACTGTTTGTCTTTGCTGAAATTCTTTTCTGCAAAGAACCAGAAAACTTGGGCAAAGCGTAGGACTGATTTTCCTTTTCCTGCAAAGAGCAGCTCTTTACTCCAACCCAAGTCTACCGCTACCTGAGCGCTGGCATGGTGGGAACCCATTCCCCTGACGCAGATCAAGTGGGCGTCAGGTGTGGCCTGCCCGCAGTGGCCCAGCGGGATGGGCGGGGGCCACTAACTAGCATTCACGCTGTCTGGGTGCTTGTGTCAGACTTGATCAGTTCGCAGCTTCCCAGGTGACCCAGGTGGGTCGAGCTGGGAGCAGCAGCTCTGTTCTCTTGGGGATCCCTCCCTCTCTTCCCCATTCATCCAAACCACTGACGTCACTCTGCAAGGAGTATACCCACCGCACACTATTCTCCAAGTGTCATTTCCCACAGTTGCAGGAAAGTCCTTCTTGTGCTCTGGAGGGTGAGGTGTTTTCTCGGCTGCTGGGTCTCTATTGATCATGATTTCCTTGCCTGGCCAGCCCATTGGCTGTGCCCTTTATTTTTTTTTTTGTGTGGGGTAAAGATCCTTTCACAGAACTTGGCAGTCCAGCCTTTCCCTCCCAGGCTGCCTGGTTTTCTTATTGATTTGCAAAGACAGAGAATCCTTTAGCCAGACACGTGACATGTATGAGGTATTGATCTTTTCTTGGTGAAATCAGCTTAAATATCTTTAGCTGTAGCTGGCTTTCTCCTTCCTTCCTTCCTTCCTTCCTTCCTTCCTTCCTTCCTTCCTTCCTTCCTTCCTTCCTTCCTTCCTTCCTTCCTTCCTTCCTTCCTTCCTTCCTTCCTTCCTTCCTTCCTTCCTTCCTTCCTTCCTTCCTTCCTTCCTTCCTTTTCCTTCCTTCCTTCCTTCCTTCCTCCCTCCCTCCCTCCCTCCCTCCCTCCCTCCCTCCCTCCCTCCCTCCCTCCCTCCCTCCCTCTGTTTTTCCCTCTCTTCGTCCCTCCCTCTCTTTTTTCCCTCCCTCCCTCCCTCCCTCCCTTCCTCCCTCTCTCCCTCCCTTCTTGCTTGCTTTCCTTTCCTTTGCCTTCTTTCCTTTCTTCTTTTTTTTAGCAAGACCTACAAGGTCTTCATGTATTCAAGGATTCTGCTATTCCCTCCATGGTGCATCTACCCTTTGGTCCTTTTATTACATGCCAATATGGTAAAGGTGCTGAGACCAGGTGCCAGAGAGCCTGGGAGCTGCTCCTGGAGGGTTCGAGGGCTGTCAGGTCCATACAGAGAGACATGATAGGGGTACCAGTGCTTTGGCCCTGTGGCAGAGGCCCAGAGAAGCACCCTGATTTGCAGTAGAGACCCAGAGCCCCATGCTCCCACAGGCTCCAGGATTGGGTGGGGGACAGGCACAAGGCCCAGAGCCCCCTGACTGATGGGCCCAGCTGTCCACATAGCTCTGAGCTGCCCACCCCCCCTGCCCTGCTCCCTGGGACCAGCTCTGGGAATCATTTCTCACTGCCCCAGCCCAGGGAAACTTGTAGGCTTCAGTGCGTGGGGGAAGGTGGGGCTTGGGGGGCCAGCCTTGCCACCTGGGAGAGGCTGAGGCTCTCAGCCAATATAAGCAAAGGCCTATATCCCTTTTTAGAAGCAATAAGTGAGCTAGATCAGAGCAGCCTTGGGAGAAGCCTGTATAAGAGCCAGCCTAGAGCCTCTGCTGACAACGACATTCCCAGTCCAGGCCTCAATATTAACCTGGCTGGTCTGTCTCCTTCTCCCCAAGGACCCTGGGGGCCAGTTCACACATCCCTGAGACTCTGCAGCCTGTCCTTCTGTCTCGCCCTATGCAGAGGGACCCTGTGACCCACCCTCTCCCCTGCCCTGCATTTGGGTGAAGAGGAATGTTTCGGGTATCCTAACTGGTCCATTCTCACTGGCCCACTCAGGTCCCCCACCCCAAGTCACAACCCCTCCTGGACTCTAACTTATCCCTGGCGCAACCCTTGCCCCCAAGGAAGAAGGCAAGAGAAAAGTGTGGTCTTGGCACCTGAGGGTGGATTTTGTCCCAACTAACACAGATCTGTATTTGCGCCTGAGTCGCCAGTTGGCAAACACTGCTTAGGGTTTTTCAGCAACAGAGACCATGGTAGAGAGCAGGAAAATAATTAAGGATGATGAGTGTTGAGTAATGACCTTTTATGTGCCATAACTTAGTTTGCATTTTATTTTTGGTTAGTTTTTCTTTGTTGGTGTCAGCTTCATGCAAGGTAAACACTTAAACTCTGTGCTATCTCTCTCCAGCAATAGACCTTAGTTTTAAAGAATGGTTCATCCACATGCTCATGATGGAGCACAGGCATAGCGCTGGTGAAGACTGTGAGGCAGAAAATGAGTGATAATGTTGACCCAGCTCACTCCCTCTACCACCCCCACCTTTGCAAGGGAAGTGTCAAATTTACTCTTGACTCCACTTCCTGTGGCTCCTCAAGGTCAGTGGGGATCACCAAAAGCACTCCAGGTCCTTCCAGACAGCCTGACCCATAGCCACTTTCTTTGGAACAGTTCATTGTCAAGGAGAACTTAGAAGGAAGAATAGAACTCTAAAAGTCTTGGGTATAAGGTCCATCCAATTTGATAGAACTTCTTGATAAGGAGAGTGTCTTCCATTGGTTCAGTCTCAAATGCTTTTCACAAAGGTTGATTGAAGGAGACTAACCTCTTGCTGGTGGGTGGCTAATATCACAATGAAAAGTTGCTTGATATGTGTTTTTATTAATAAAAATTTGCATTTGGAGGAAGGAGATGGAAATTTGCATGTGGAGGAATAAGATAATTTCTTTGAAGAAACTATTTGCAGAATTTCTCTGTTCTTGAATTTCCTGGGAGAGTAGTAGGTGGTATCCATCATTCCCCAATCTATGTACCCCTCCCCCATTCCTCTGATTTAGAGGAGCTGAGGCTGGAGGCAGAGGGAATAGCCCCCTCTCCCCAGGAGGGAGATGATGGAAATCTGAACTTGAACCCGACTGGCCACGGGGATGGAGTTTTGCCCAAGGCTGAGCCTGAGTGACAGCTCTGTGACCTAACCTCAGTGAATCAGCATGCTTGACAATTATATGGGGAGAATAAATTCTGTATTCCGATAAGCAAAATACAATTTTTTTTTCTGGGAAAAAGCAATTTAATAAACACTGAAGGAATTATTTCATGACAAAAATTAGGTTCCAATCTTGCAACCTTGCAAGGTAAAACTGCCGCTTGGCTGCTGGCGTGCTGAAAGGCTAAAAAAAAGACAAAACATTGTTTTACGGGGGACCTTTTCAGCAGGAAAAGTTGAGTTTGCAGCTTACAGAACTAATACGTTGTGGTATGTCTCAGTAAATGTGGGACTACTGGGAAATGATTTATTATCTATTGTGCATCATAAAGGTCAAAACTTAGATATCCAATACACTTTAGTGGCTACAATCAAAGAAAAACACTCAGGGAAGCTTGAAAGAGTATTAATGTAACAAAGCAAAGTTGCTTTCCTCTTGCATCTGCCAAAACCATCGGCCGGTTTCTTCTATGAAAATCGAGTCACCTTTTCATCTAGAGAACAAAGCAGTCAGATAGGGACCAACCTGAGGCTCACTTTAAAAGGGCACCCAGTGTTTCTGCCATGAGCAACATGACTCCAGATAAATAACGTTCCCGTGATCTCCATGAAGAGAAGTCAAAGGACAAAAGAATAATCCTTTCGCACCTTTGAAAAACTGTTGAAAGTCTTTCTAATGTCAATCAAAAGCACTACAATGTGCATCCCTGTATATTGCAAGCAAGTGCACTTCAGACACAGTCAAGCACCATCTTAAGAAACGAAAATCTTGGGAATATGGCAACAGACGGACAACTTCTTCCTCACTGATGACCTTTATAACCTCCCCACTGAAGAGGTAGGTACATCTTCCCCCTAGATTTTATTGGTTTTCAAGAAGTTAATAAATTAACTGTCAATTTTTTATGTTCAGCTTTGACCTTGGGGACCCAGGAAAATTTGCAATTGCAGCAAAAAGTTGCTCTTAGAGTTGCTTTATATTTATGTGAAGCACTCACCGCCTGCCTCTGGCTGGTTAGGAGGCTGCGCTGAGAGCTTGGTAAGCATTTTCTCTGGCTATGCGTGATAGCTCACATATGTAGTAACTGAATCTCATGATAATGTGTGTCCCTCAAAGTTAATAGGTGGTGACTTTCAGCCACACGCCTCACTCTGGAACTGATTCACTTATCACAACCTCTATCATGTATTGGTTGCCTGCTAAGTAATTAGCAATAGCAATAGAGTGGACCTCATTCCCAATGAATGGAGACGTTACTGGTGCCTGCTTGAGCAAATCGATGAACAATGGGAACTCAAGTGATACAAGTGATAGTTTGCAAAGTTGTTTGCCAAACATGATCTAATTTGAGCATAACTCCATGAATGTAGTTTTAAGGATTATTCTTTTTTTTATTTTTTGCTTTTTTGGGTCATACCTGGCGATGCTCAGGGATTATTCCTGGCTCTGCACTCAGGAATTATTCCTGGCAGTGCTGTGGGATCATATGGGATGCTGGGGATCAAACCCAGATCAGTTGCCTGCAAGGCAAATGCCCTCCCCCTTGTACTAACGCTCTGGCCCTTAAGGATTTTTCTTAATCTATACAATGCTTATTTTGATGATTTACCTTGCTTACCTATAAGGGGGAAAGTGAAATCATTGTGTTTCAGAATGAAGTTTCTATGAGGGAACAATGGTTTTACTGAGGTGATATTTTCATTTCTCCTGTCTCTAAAAAATGACCAGCCTTTTTGTTCAGCCTCACTAATGTTAGTTCTATTGCATGGAGACTCAACTGTTCCACATGCAGATTCAACTTAATCAGAACAGCAGTTGTTTCTGAGCAGCAGTTGTTCCATCTTTAAGTTTCATTCTGAGCCCAGTAGGACTTTTTGATATCTCCTTTTCTGGTTCTCTCTGGTGCAACGTTTCTTCTTGCTGATCTTAATTAAGAGACATTTCCAGGCTTCTTCAATTTTCCTGTGACCCAAATCACCATTTTCTCCATAGGGCTCCAACTTCTCCACACTGGGTTTTAAATAAAGTGAGTTTCTTTGGGGATTGCTTCTCCCCCACTGAGGAAATCTTTGAGCTCCTGGAATTCTGTGGGGGAAGTCTCAGCTTGCTTTAGTCATTGAGTGAATCGGGAACAGCCAGCTGCAGTCCCTGCAGTTTAAGGAAAGAGCCTAGAGTGTACTTGCTGTTTGAAAGCAAGACCTTGATCTGTTGACTGAACACCCAGGATTTATCTTCTTCAGCTGGAATTGCAGGGGATGAAAAAGGTCCTTCCTGGTGAATGGTCCATGCACCTTGTTAGAAGTGAAAGGAGTGGACAGGTTCTTCTTGGCCACAGCTTCCTTCAGTGTATGGAGAGGGTGGAGGGAGAGGTCTGGGAGTCGAACCATAGACTCACAGTTCTAAAAAAAAATTTCAGTAGTACAATGGAATATTATATAGCTGTTAAGAAAAATGAAGTTATGGAATTTGCCTATAAATGGATGGATGATGGAGAGGATAATGCTGAGTGAAATTAGTCAGAAAGAAAAGGACAGATTATAGAATGACTGCATTCACTTATTTGTGGGATATAAAAATAATATAAGACTAATATCCAAGGCCAGGCAAATCAGGAGTCAGGAAGACTTGTCAATGGTTGAAATCTACCACAATTGTGTGGGGACAGATATTAGGTAAGATAAAGAAGGGACCAGGGTGTCAATAATTGTTGGAAATGGTAATGCCAGACAAGAACTGAGCATTGAAAGTAGGTAAAGGGATATACATAATAACCCCTAGATGTACATGTATTGCAACTCACAATGTGCAAAAGAAGGAGCAGAGAGAGAGACAGAGAGAGAGAGACAGAGAGAGAGAGAGAAGAGGCAAAAAGAACCTGCCATAGAGGCAGTCTACGGGGTGGGTTGGAAACTAGGGACATTGGTGTTGGGAAATGTGCACTGGTGGAGGGATGGGTGCTGAAACACTGTATGACTGAAACCCAGTCATGAAAAGCTTCGTAATGGTGTATCTCAAGGTAATGTAATAAAATTAATTTTTTTCAGTAGACTATTTTGAATAAATTTTTCTTCATTAGCTGCATGCCCTTTGGGCAATTTTCAGAAATTTTAAATGGTTGTTTTTAAATTATTTTCACCAGTTATGTCTGTTTTCCTGCAGTATGGCTCCTAAGAACCCCTCGCTTGTTCTCCTGAGAGCCAAACTCCTCTAGCCAACAGTTGTTCTCGGGTGTTCTCTCTCCGACACTCTTCCCATGTGGGGGTCCTTCTTATCTTTCTTTACTCTCAATAAACTCTCACTCCTATACAGCTTTCCATCTCACATCCAGCAGCCCATTTTCAGTGAGCCTGGATAAATCTGGGACTACTTAGCTCCATTCACTCTGCAGAGATCATCCCTGTTTTTATGCTGCACCAATAGGAGCATAACATGGCTCAGGAGAAGCCTGGAGAGGCCACAGGTTTCAGACTGGATTTTGTTGTCTTGTTTCTGGTGGGGGCCACACTTGCCTGTGCTCAGGGCTTACACTTGGCTCTAGGCTCAGGGATGACTTCAGGTGGGGCTTGGGGATTGAACTTGGGTTGGTCGTATGCAAGGCAAATGCCCTATCTACTGTACTATCAATCTAGTCCCAAATTGTTAGTCAGGTTTTCCAGAGCTGGTCTGTGGCCATCTGTCACAAAATTGTTCCCGTTTCTATTCTCATACTCTTTAAATACCCCCAAGGGGTTGTTTAATGATCTGATGGATCGTTCTTGCAGAGAAATCGGGTTACCATCCTTGGGGATGGAGAGACACAGTTGATGATTAGCCAAGCTGTTGGTGACCAGGCTCGGCTCTAGTGGCCATGACCCAGATGGTATGAGGGGGCAGAGACCATGGAGTAGAGTGGGGTAGGAACTCTCTAGCAGGGCTATTCTTTGTATTTCTGCAAACATTTCTTAGAGTGATGATTAAGTTTCAAAAGGACAGGCTTCATTCCTGAGGGATTTGGAAAGGTGAATACAAGGCTATGAGTGTGGGAGTCCTTGAGGACAGAGCCTGTGAGAGAGGGAGCAAGTGAGGCCCATGACTTGGGGTCACCCTGTTGTGAAATCATAGCAGACTTGTATTAATTTTAGGAGCTGAGAACCCAGATGCTTGTGTGGAAGCCAGTTCTTTTATTGCTTCAGACTAGACCACGTGAAGGACCACTTGGACCGTTTATTCCAGATGTCACCACACAAGAGAGAAGGCATTTGTCTCTACAAAGGTGGGTAGAGTTTTGAACTTCCTTCTCAGCTCTGTTCTCATTTCTCCTCCCGGTTTTTGCAGAGATTTTGGGTCTACCTGAGCAGGGTGTAGTGTGAGTGGAGGAGTGATTTTACCCGATACCATTGTACCCTGAAAACCTTCATCAACCAGCTTTGCTTCACGAAAGTCTCTGTAGGTAGAACCCATGGAGCCCAGCACAGGATTGCTGCTCTCCAGACCCACCTTCTAGATATTCTCACATCTGTTGATTTTTATAGGCATTAAATTAGCATCTATACAGAGATTGAGTTAATTAAGTGGATACTTAGAAAGGACTAAGAAAAAATTTCTGGTCCCTGATAAGTGTTTGATAAGTATTAACTCAATTTAAGGGGTTTTGAGGACATACCTACGGTGTTGTGAGGGAAATTCCTGTCTCTATTCTCAGGGGTCACTCTCTATGGTGCTTGGAGGACAACATGGTGTGTGGAAGGGTCTAAGTGGGTAAAAGCATGCAAGACAACCCCGACACTATCTATCTGGCCTACTATGGTTATTTAATATAATTTTCTATGCTGTTTCTGTTTTATGTGATGAACATTTCCTCTTGTGTTTAAAGTTTTACTACCACTTTAATATTAACTGGATTACCATTTCAGTCCAGTATTTTATTATTGGAAAGTAAAATTTTGATAAATTAATTTTAATAATGATATAAATTATTAGCATCATTTTAATGATATAAAGTGTCATAAGGATTTAAACATTTAGTTACGGTGGATTTTAATTAACTAGTTATTATTGGTTTGGGTTCATACCTGGCAGTACTGAGGGGTGACAGCTGGTGAACCTGTGGTGCAGAGCATCAATCCTGGTCTTCTGAGTGCAAAGCATGTGTTCAACTAAATGAGTTCTTTCTCCAGTCCAGTGGGAGGGATTTTAAGAGATAAAATTACTGAGTGAATGAGTGTAATGCTTTTGCCTACCTGTCCTTCAGATATGAGATAAAAGTATATGAGATATAGCATATGAAAATACAGATATGAGAATCTAGCATATGAGAATATACTACATGAAAATATAGTATATGAGAATATAGTATGTGAAATACAGCATATGAGAATATAGTATGTGAGAACATGGCATATGATGATATAGTTACTGTCTTCCTGCTCATCATTGATTTGCTCAAACAGGCACCAGTAACATCTCCATATGTCCTGACTCATGCTAGTAGAGCCCAAGGGCACCTGCTTGCTCCAGGAACATAAAAGAGCCTCAAAGCATTCCATCAGGTCATGGTAATGAGGACTATAATTGTTACTGGTATTTAGCATATCAAATATGACACGGGTAGCTTGCCAGGCTCTGCAGTGCAGGTGGCATACTCTTGTAGTCACCTCTGATCGCGAGCATTTATTGATGAACCACATGGCCACTTTGCGGCTGTGTAAGCCGGGCTGTGATCAGCCGGGCTGTGAGTCTCTGGATCAACATACCTGGGCCGGACTTGAAAAAGACTGCTGCAGAGTGGGTCAGTGATGAGCCGGGCTGTGATCAGCTCTTCTGCTGGGGGAGTTCTGACGAGAGGGGAGTCCGGATGTGGAAAATGGCAGCCCTCATGGAGTGGCGGGGGTCATCTGGCTTGTTGCAAGGCTCTGCTGGGGTGGCGGGCCTGGGCTAGAACCCGCCATCTCTCCCGGGCGCCTTGTGATCGGCTGGGCACAGGGAGAGCCGGTAGCAGCTCTACCCCGTGTCTGTGAGTCTCTGGATCAGCATACCTGGGCCGGACTTGAAAAAAGACTGCTGCAAGGTGGGTCAGTGACAAGCTGGGTTGTGATCAGCTCTTCAGCTGTGGGGAGTTCTGATGAGAGGGGAGTCCGGATGTGGAAAATGGTGACTTTCATGGAGTGGGGGCTGTCTGGCTTCTTGCAAGGCTCTGCTGGGGTGGCGGGCCATGATAATATAGTATATGAGAATATAGAATATGAGAATATAGTCACTTGATCACTTGAATCCCGTTATTCATCGATTTGCTCGAGCGGGTGCCAGTAACATTTCCATTGGACCCTATCACGTGCCAATGTAGCCCAATGGCATCTGGTTGATTCAGGAATATGAAGAGCCTCAAACCGTTCCTTCAGGGTCTTGACAAAGAAGTCTGACCATCTTGTAGGTGGGCGGCCACGTGATCTTTTGACATCCCGTGGGATCCAGTCGGTAATGGCTCTAGTCCAGCGGTTGTCTCCAAATCGCATTACATGTCAAGCCCATCTGATTTTCGATGCCTTGGCAAATGAGACAGAGTCCCTGATTCTGGAATAGCGACGGAGGTCAGAACTCCGGATTCCTTCACTCACTTGAGTGAGACGTGATATTCCAAGCATAGCTCTTTCGATGCCTCTCTGGGAGACCCGAATAGCATTCTCATCCTGCTTTTCGTAGTGCCCAGGTCTCTGAGGCGTATGTTAATGCAGGGAGAATGGTGGAGTCGAAGAGATGTGCCCGGAGCCAGAGGTTCTTTGTCCTTTTTAGCTATTTCTTCGATGCCTTTGAAGGCATTCCATGCCGCTCTCTTCCTCCTACAACAACTGTATTGTTAACAATTTTGTAGATCATGGTGTTTAAAAAAAGTAAAAAAATTTCTTCCTTTGCTTACCACCCCTTGATGAATAAATTAAAAGAGAACAGTTTGTGGGGAAGCATGTGAGTCTTTCTGTTTATAGCCTCTGAACTGGTGTGCTTTATTCTGTCAAGGGTACTAAAGCCCTGGTCTCTAGCTTCTGCTGCTTTCATAGCCATCTGGAGTTTGTGTTTGTGTGATGTGAGATAAGCATGTTGCTAATTTCACAAAGAGGTGTTTGATTTCTCCAGTAACAGTTTATGAATAGTTTGTTTCATGCTCAACCTGAGGTCCCTGTATCTGATAGGGAATTGCCATGAGTTATGACTCCTGGTGGCTCCCTTTAGTGACGCATCTGTCTGGGAGTTGTACTGCTTATCACACTGGCTGCAGCATTATCACCATATTTGAGACAGAAGTCACCCCTTTGTGGTTGTGGAAACAAACCTCTTAGAAGTTCTTGGACATTTAATTTTTTTATTACTGAATCACTGAGAGATAGTTACAAAGCTGGTCATGATTGGGTTTCAGTCATAAAAGGTCCCAACACCCATCCCTTCACCAGTGCACATTTCCCACCACCAATGTCGCCAGTTTCCCTTAAACCCTACCCTTGCCCCACCCCTGAGCCTGCCTCTGTGTCAGATCCTCCTCCTCCTCCTCCTTCTTCTACCTCTTCCATCTCCTCTTTTTACCTCCTCCTACTGCTTTCCTCCTCCTCCTCTCCCCTTTCCTTTTAGGCACTGTGGTTTGCAATATTGTACTGAAAGGGTATCCTGTATATGACTTCCCTTGTTTCAGCACTCAGTTTTTGTCCAAAGTGATCATTTCCAGCTATCATTGTGGTCCTTTCACTGTCTCAACTGCACTCCACCTATTTTTTGGACTTTTTTGGATCACATTTAGCATTAGCTTAACATAATCACAAATCCTTGGAATTTTTATTTGAATTACATTGGATTGATAGTTAATGGTTGAAGAATTAAGATTGTAAAACTGTTCAGTCTTCCCATTCCAAATTTATTTCTCTCCTCCATTTAAAACTTATAGATTTATTTAAGGCCATATGATACATTTCTTTCTTTTTTGGAGGGGAGGGGGGGGAGTTATTTATTTGTTTTTGGGCCATGCCCAAAAGGGCTTGCTCCTGGCTCTACACTAAGGGATCACTCCTGGAAGGCTCAGGGGATCATATGGAATTCCTGGGTACTGAAACTGGGTTGGCTGTGTGCATGGCAAAGGCCCTATCTGCTATAATATATCTCTGGTCTCTTCTTATTTTGTTAACAAAGTAAATTGTATCAGTAGACTTAATGTTAAACCAGTCTACCATTCATTAATTTAGTCCTTTCTTAGCTGTTTTGATATGTTGCTTCAAAACAATTTGGATTTGCCAGAATTTAGTGTAGAATTATCTTATCTGTGTCTATATTAAGGATAATTGTCCTAAAGGATGTTATGTCAGATTACTGAGGCTCCTGTGACAGATTGAGGGTGACATTGACAAGATGTATTGGAGGTTGAGAAGGTCGAACATTTATATAACTTTCGGGAGTCACTTCCATAGTGGGGCCTTTGTCATCTGAGCACTTAGTAGGATGCATTTCTTGAACTCTTTGGTGCTAGACAGAGCAATGTTCGTTGTTTGAGCCAATAATTCTGGGTCAAGCATTTTACCGACAGTGGTATGTCCAAGGAGGGAGTTTCTTTTGACTCATGAAAAAACAGAATTTTAGTGACTAGACCAAGCCCTTGAGTAACTTGAATGCACACAGGGTCCTGCTAACCAGGAATGGCCCTGGAGAATGAGTGAAAAGATAGAATATAATTATTTAACAGAAGAGTGGGAATACCTACAGAAGACCAAATTGTAAATAGTTTTTTTTTTTTTTAAATATTTTATTACACCGCCATGTGATATACAATTACAAAGATGTTCATGTTTGGGTTTCCAGTCATACAGTGTTCCAGCACCCATCCCTCCACCAGTGCCCATTTCCCAACACCAATGTCCCCACTTCCCTCCCCCCCCCCCAGCCCGCCCCTATGGCAAATTCTTTATCTCTTCTCTTACACATTGTGGATTGCAATACATACATTCAGAGATCATCATGTATATCTTTTTTCCTATATTCAATGCTCAGTTCTAGACTGGTATTATCATTTTTGACAAATATTAGCACACTGTTCTCTTCTCTGTCCTACCCAACCACTGATTCCCACATGTTTGTGGAAGATTCCACCTTTTTTTTTTATTGAAAGATGCTAGGTAGAGCTTTGGTTCTACAGTGTTCCAACACGCACCCTCCCGCCCCAAACCCATCTCCCATCACCAATGACCCCACCTCCCTCCCCGCCTCCCGCACCTCAACCACTTGGCGAAGTTCTGTATGTCATTTCTTTCCTCTTTATATCTCCTTCCCAACAAACTTTCCTGCTCTTCATTGACTGCAATGCATTAAAAGACATTACTGTTTCACTATTTTAGTGGACCGCGCGACCAAAAGCGGCGCGCGACCTGGGCTTCGAACTGGCTTTGCTCTGTTGATCTGGTCTGGAGGCCGTTTCGCAGCGTCGGACAGCAAAAATGGTGGCTAGTGTGGTGGGCGAGTCACATCTGGCTGCTTCGGGACCCCTCAGAGGCGACGGGCCCACTCCCAAAAACCCATCTGCCCTCCTCGGGGTTCCATGGTCAGCTAGGCCGGGCGCAGGCCGTGGCGCCAGCCTCCCCCAGCCTTCCGTGAGGCCCTGTGCTGGCCCGTAGGCAGCCTCGCCGGCAGGGCCACCAGGTCCGACAAGATGGAGGGGGAAGGGACGACCACGCCTCCACTGGCGACTTCCCGGTGATTCCCGCCTCTTGGAGCCGCCTACCTGGGCTCGAACTGGCTTTGCTCTGTTGATCTGGTCTGAGGCCGTTTCGCAGCGTCCGGACAGCAAAAATGGTGGCTAGTGTGGTGGGCGAGTCACATCTGGCTGCTTCCGGGACCCCTCAGAGGCGACGGGCCCACTCCCAAAAACCCATCTGCCCTCCTCCGGGGTTCCATGGTCCAGCTAGGCCCGGCGCAGGCCGAGCGCCAGCCCTCCCCAGCCTTCCGTGAGGCCCTGTGCTGGCCCGTAGGCAGCGCTCGCCGGCAGGGCCACCAGGTCCGACAAGATGGAGGGGAAGGGACGACCACGCCTCCACTGACGACTTCCCGGTGATTCCCGCCTCTTGGAGCCGCCTACCTGGGCTCGAACTGGCTTTGCTCTGTTGATCTGGTCTGAGGCCGTTTCGCAGCGTCCGGACAGCAAAAATGGTGGCTAGTGTGGTGGGCGAGTCACATCTGGCTGCTTCCGGGACCCCTCAGAGGCGATGGGGCCCCACTCCCAAAACCCATCTGCCCTCCTCGGGGTTCCATGGTCAGCTAGGCCCGGGCGCAGGCCGAGCGCCAGCCTCCCCAGCCTTCCGGTGAGGCCCCGTGCTGGCCGTGGGCAGCTCAGCCGCAGGGGCCACCAGGTCCGACCCCAAATTGTAAATAGTTTGTCTTCACTGGTCATCAGGTGAAATTAAGAATTTTTTAAGACATTGAGAAAAAAAGAGAACAAATGTCTATGTAATTTTCTTAATTAAATAAAACATAGAACAAGGGTATAGAAATTTTTACAAAACAGGTCTCTTAAGGACAATTGGATTTTGAAAAGGAAATAATAGTTGGCTTCATTGGAGTTCTGAGTTGATGCTTCCCGTGTCTAAATTGATTACCAATGTTTATTGGTTTTTGCTGATCTGCTGTAAGCTTTTAAAATATTTTTGAAGGGGGTTGTGTGGGATATACTTGGTGGTGCTTGGGGACTATTCCTGGCTTTGTGCTCAGGGAGTGATCCCTGGTAGTGCTTGGGTGTGGTGTTGGGGATTCAAACCAGGGTTAGCACAGACCAAGTGAGCCCCTTAACTCTTGTACTACCTCCTCAGGGCCCTATGTATTTCGAATTTTTAAAGTGCCCTTTCCCACAGATAGGTTCTGTCATCTCCTGATATTTACCTATGAACATATCTGTGCGTGTGATTCACATTTTCATTGCTTGGAAGGCAGAGCAATCAGGAGCTCAGAATGTATGGAGAAGAGGATGAAGGAATAGCTGCAGACAGAGCTGTCAATCAGTGCTCAGCTCTCAAAACAGCTGCTTCCATCCTTGGGAAAAAGAAGATGGGAGGTATCACTTTCCCCAACCTCAAGCTCTACTACAGAGCAGTTGTAATTAAGACTGTGTGGTATTGGTATAGAGACAGACCTGTAGACCTATGGAATAGAACTGAACATCCTGAAACACACTCTCAAATATACAAACACTTCATCTCTGATAAAGGAGCAAAAAATATTAAATGGAGCAAAGAAAGCCTCTTCAACAAATGGTGCTTGGGAAAACTGGGCAGCTACATGTGAAAAATTAACTTAGACCTCCTTCTAATGCCATGCACAAAAGTCAGATCAAAATGGATTATAGATCTCAACATCAGACATGAATCTATAAGGTACATCGAAGAAAACAGGAGAAATGCTCTACGACATCGAAACTAAAAGTATCTTTAAAGATGACACACCACTGACCAAGCAAATGGAAGCAAAGATAAACAAATGGGATTATATCAAATTGAAAAGCTTCTGCACCTCAAAAGAAACAGTGACCAAGAAACAAAGACAATCCGCAGAGTGGGAAAGGATATTCACCCAATACCCATCTGACAAGGGGTTAATATCTAGGATCTATCAGGCACTGGTAGCACTTCACAAGAAAAAAAAACAGCCAACCCCATCAAAAAATGGGGGAGAAGAAATGAACAGAAGCTTCCAAAAAAGAAGAAATTCGAATGGCCAAAAGGCATATGAAAAAGGGCTCTTCGTCTTTAATCATCAGGGAGATGCAAATCAAAACAACAATGAGGTACCATCTCACACCACAGAGACTGGCACACATCCAAAACAGCAAGAACAACCGGTGCTGGCGTGGATGTGGGGACAGAGGGACTCTCATCCACTGTTGGTGGCAGTGCTGACTGGTCCAGCCCTTTTTGGAAAACAATATGGGCATCCCTCCGAAAACTAGATATTGAGCTCCCATTTGATCCAGCAATAGCACTCCTGGGAATATACCCGAGAGACCGAAAAACACATAGCAGAAACACTATCTGTACTTCTATATTCATCTCTGTGCTATTCACTATAGCTAGAATCTGGAAACAACCTAAATGCCCGAGAACAGAGGACTGGCTAAAGAAACTGTGGTTCATCTACACTATGGAATACTATGCAGCTCTCAGAAAAGATGAAATTATGAAATTTACCTGCAAATGGATGGACATGGAGACTATCATGCTGAATGAAATTAGTCAGAAGGAAAAGGACAGATATAGAATGACTGCATTCATTAATAGTATATAAATAGATACCAGTGTTTTACTAAGTGTGGGAAATGGTAATGGCAGACTAAAACTCACCATTGAATATACACAAAGAGACTTAAGTGATAAACTCTAAATATCTGCAGGGCTAGCCACAATGTGTAAAAGAAGAGGGAGAGAGATGTAGAGACAGAGAGAGAGACAGAGAAAGAGAGGAAATGGAGGTACCTGCTATTGAGGCAGCCTGGGGGGTGGACAGGAGGGGTGGGGTACATTGATGGTGGAAATGGGGCACTAGTGGACGGATGAGTGCTAGAATACTGTATTTCCAAAAACCAATTATGAACACCTTTGTAATTGTATGTCTCATGGTGGTATAATAAAAATAAAAAAAATAAAACTAGGTCATGAAAAACAAAACAAAACAAAAAAACAGCTGCTTCTGCTGAAGACTTCTTACTCCCAGGCACCTCCAGGCTGAGGTGAGCACTGGCTTTTTGTATCTTTATTATTAAGTCAGGAAAATATTTCTGTTACTGGATTTGGCATATCGAACACGCATCGGACAGCTTTCAGGCTCTGCCAAGCGGGAGCTATATTCTCATTACTTTGTGGGGGCTCTCTCAGAGGGGTGGGTAGAATATTTACGGTAATTTGGAGATAAATTGTGCGGCTGCTGTGTGGCTGCACGCAACAGGGAAAGCTGGTTTTTGCTCTGCCAGGTGTACCTGTGTCTTAGGCTCAAGCATTCCTGGTTTTGAAATACTCTCCTCTGAAGGGCGGGTCTCTGCAGGGTGGGTCCTTGTAGGCTTGGTTTCTGACAAGCTGGCTGGACTGATTAATCTTGTGAGACTGGTTAATCTGCAGGCTGGAGACTGGATTAATCTGCTGGGTGGAGATATTACCAGCTGCAGAGCATGGATTGTGAAGATTGCTGCCAGCAAGGTTTGGGGGTTTCTCTGGGCTCCTCCGAGGCTCCATCGGGATGGTGGACTCAGGTTGGAAGTTGCTCTCGTGGTCCATGGAATGCAGGGGGGTTCAATGGGAAGCTGGTTTCTGCTCTGCTGGGTGTACCTGTTCCTGCATTCTGCTCCAGAGCCTCCACTCCATCTGTTTGAACATCTGGAACAAATGCTGCACCTAGGAAGTGCCTGTGGAGATTTCCAGTGCCTTAACCTTCCAGTCATGCCTGTATTCAAGGCCCAAGTGAGTTGCAAACTCGGGGGTCAGGAAATGTTTATTTTCCTGACCCCGAAAGAGCCCTTAATACAGCAGCAGTAAGAAAGTCAAACAAGCAGTGCCTGATAAAATTTCACGGCCATCTTAGGCTGCCAAAACGAAGAAGGACTAAAATGACTGTCTGTACTTTCAATGCACGTACACTGGCATCGGAAGCATATATTGAGGATCTGATGGTGCAAGCAAAGAAAGATCAAGTACGACATCATTGGTCTGACTGAGACGAGGAGGCATCAGTTGCATCATGCTGTATTTGATACCAGAGAAGAATTGTTCCTTGGAACTATGTGCGACAAAAGAGGCATCGGTGGCGTTGGTGTCCTTGTCAACACCGAACATGGCCGTCAACATTGATTCATTTGAATGCCTAACAAACCGAATAGGACGATTAAACTTGAAGAGATGTGGCCCACTGCCAGCAATTTCTATCTTCATTGTCTACGCACCAACATCCACATACAAAGAAGATGAAATTGAGAAATTCTACATGGAATTGGAGGAGTTCTATAAAAAGATCACACCTTCTACAAGATGATAGTCGGTGACTTTAATGCCAAGATAGGACCAAGAAGATCGGCTGAAGAACTCCACATCGGGACCCATGGCCTAGAATGGAACGAACAGGGTGAGAGACTATCTGAGTTCATCATGTCCACCAAGACCATTCATGGGAACTCACAGTTCCAGAAGATGAAGCGAAATGTTGGACATGGGAATCTCCTGGCGGACAGTTACACAAATGAAATTGACCACATCATCTTCAATCGACGGTTTTGTCTGACCGATGTAGCTATCGTCCCCATTCCAAACAAGATCGGACCACCATCTCCTTCATGCAAAATTCTACTTCCCACAACGGGGAAAAAGGCTGCAAAGTTTAAGAAGAGAACTCCCAGAATGACCACCAACTGGGAACTCTTTGGCACCATTGCAGCAACATGGGAAGATACTATCATTGATGACATCGATGAAGAATACAACAGACTGGTTCAGCACCTCCATGATTGTGTGAAGAATGCTGAGAGAGAGAAAGACACAAAAGGGCGCTTGTCTTCAGAAACTCTTGAGCTCATTCGCCAACGTGGCAAGGCGTGAGCCTCAGGAGACCAAATGCTAACGTCCAAGCTTTCTAAATGGTGCAGAGAAGCGATAAAAGAAGACCTCAAAGACAGAAGAGCAGAAATACTGGAAGATGCAGCAGAAGCCGGGAAAAGCATTCGCACCACCCGCCTGTCCTTCGCCAACTATAAGACCAAGATGACTGCCCTCCGATCCCTAATGGATCTATCACATCTTCCAGAAAGGCAATGGAGAAGATTATCCAGGACTTCTACTCAAATCTCTTTGATAGCCACATCCACCTGCCCACATACCAAATTCCACTGGATAGATATGTCATTCCCAACATTCTCCCTTCTGAAATCTGACATGCCATCTCGTCGGTAAAGAAGGGAACAGCACCAGGCCCAGACAAAGTCAGACCCGAACACCTGAAGAATCTGCCATCGGTACTCATCAATACACTAGCTCGGCTCTTCACATGCTACCTGTCCGAATGCAAGGTGCCCTCCCAATGGAAAACCAGCAGGACAGTTTTACTGTTCAAGAAGGGAGACATTCACGACATCAGCAACTATCGCCCCATCTGCCTGTTGTCCGTCATCTACAAGCTGTTTACCACGAATCATCCTGAACAGGATTAGCAGAACACTAGATGAACGACAACCATGCGAGCAAGCAGGCTTCCAGAAAGGATTCAGCACAATCGACCATATCCACACAAAAACCAAGCTCATTGAGGTTTGTAGGGAGTACAAGATGCTGCTCTTTCTCACGTTCATTGATTTACAGAAAGCCTTTGATTCTGTGGAGACTGAAGCAGTCATCGAAGCCCTAGCCAAACAATGTGTTCAAACCCAATACATCAAGATCCTTCATGAGCTGTATTACGGATTCACCACCAGAATCTCACCATTCTAGAAAGAAGTGATCATTAATGTGAAAAGAGGGGTTTGACAGGGTGATACCATTTCACCAAAACTCTTCAGCGCCACCCTTCGAGAACATCATGCAACAATTAGAATGGGAAGGAAATGGGAGTGAAGATAGATGGTCGGCAACTACATCGCCTCCGCTTTGCTGATGACATCGTTCTAATAACACCAAACATTAGCCAAGTGGCACAAATGCTGGCTGACTTCTACCGAGAATGTGGAAAGATAGGTCTACAGCTGAATCTAAAAGAAAACCATGTATATGAAGAATGAACTAGTTCCAGAGGCCCCATTCACTCTCAATGGAACAAACATCTCTGAATGCAGCAGTTATGTGTACCTAGGTCCAGAAATCAACATGATGAATGACCTAAAACCTGAGCTGCGCAGGAGGAAGAGAGCGGCATGGAATGCCTTCAAAGGCATCGAAGAAATAGCTAAAAAGACAAAGAACCTCAGTCTCCGGGCACATCTTTTTGACTCCACCGTTCTCCCTGCATTAATATACGCCTCAGGGACCTGGGCCCTACAAAAGCAGGATGAGAATGCTATTCGGGTCTCCCAGAGAGGAATCGAAAGTGCCATGCTTGGAATATCACGCCTCACTCAAGTGAGAGAAGAATCCGGAGTTCTGACCTCCATTGCTATTCCAGAATCAGGGACGCTGTCTCGTTTGCCAAGGCATTGAAAATCAGATGGGCTGGACATGTAATGCCATTTGGAGACAACCGCTGGACTAGAGCCATTACCGACTGGATCCCATGGGATGTCAAAAAGATCACGTGGCCACCCACCTACAAGATGGTCAGACTTCCTTGTCAAGACCCTGAAGGAATGGTTTGAGGCTCTTCATATTCCTGAATCAACCAGATGCCATTGGGCTACTTTGGCACGTGATAGGGTCCAATGGAAATGTTACTGGCGCCTGCTCTAGCAAATCAATGAATAACGGGATTCAAGTGATCAAGTGATTATTGTTTAAGTATATTGCTTTGACTAACCTCATGTATAGGAGCACACACTATGTTCCGCTATTAACCCTGCTGGTAACTTGCTGTGTGACCTCACACATATAACTTTACCTTTCTGTGATTTAGTATTTATATATATGTGTAAAGGCACAAATTAATCCTGTGTGGATTGTACACCATTCATTCAGGGTCTTAATGAACAGTTTGAGGCTCTTCATATTCCTGAAGCAAGCAGATGCCTTTGGGCTACATTGGCACGTGATAGGGGCTAATGGAAACAGTACTGGCACCCACTCGAGCAAATCAACAAATAACGGGATGCCAAGTGATCAAGTGATCAAGTTGACTGCACACAAATGTACTGTTTTGCGTAGTAATTTCAGATTGACTTCATTAAGAAATATTTCAGGTCTTTAGCAAAAGCTTATTTTCAGCTATTTAAAAAGCTAATAATTGGAGTGCTGGAATGTCAGTACAGTGGGTAGGCTGTTTGCCTTGCGTATTGCCAACCTGGGTTTGATCCTGGACCCCACATGATTTCCTGAGTCTGCTGGAAATGATCCCTGTGTGCAGAACCAGGAGTAATGCCTGAGCAACATCCAGTGTGGCCCCCAAATAAAACAAAACAAAAAAGCTAAAAACTATTTTTTCAGTGTGGAGTATAGAAAAATTGATAAAAGGAAGATCGGAAGATTGCTTGGCTATTCAAACTCTGAGATGATGGGATTGTGTCTTTTTGCAGTATATGCGTCTCAGTGTGTGCTTGTTCATTTGTATCACACATGCTTTTTGTTGGGATCAGGGGTCAGACTACCTTTAAAGAAATATTTGGAAAATGTTAAGGTTTGTTCGTATGCTATCAAACTTCACTTGTATCACTTGTCTTCCCTTTCATCATTGATTTGCTCGAGCGGGCACCAGTAACATCTCCATATGTCCTGTCACATGCTAGTGTAGCCCAAGGGCATCTGTTCACTTTAGGAACATAAAGAGCCTCAAAGCATTCCATCAGGTCATGGGAATGAGGTCTATAATTGTTACTGGTATTCG
>JAJIBD010035664.1:0-17165 GCA_021461705.1 Cryptotis parvus
TTTACATTTATTATATAGGACTGTTTGTTGATCCCATTAGAAGAGAAGATAGCTTCAAGGTTTGAGGAACTTTGCATGTTTCAGTATGTTTTTTGTGTGTGTCACACCTTGTGATATCTTTGGGGCTTTCCTAGTAGAGCTTGGAGTGCTGGGGATCGAACCTGGACTGGCTGTGTGCAAAGGGAAGAACTCAACTCACTACTATCTACTTCTCTGGTCCCAAAGATGAGAGTTCATTTTTTTTCAAACCCCACTTTGAGGACTTGAAGCGATGAGGGTATTTGCCTTGCTGACCGACCCCTGGGTTCAATCCCGGCATCCCATATGGTTTCCCTGGCGCCACCAGGTGTGACCAAAACACAAAAAAACAAACAAACAAAAAAGAAAATAACAGCTTTTTGAGCGCTTAAACCATTTATTTAAAACATTAAATATAATAGAATATCATGTTTTCCTACTTTTTTGAATGGTTCATAGCCAAACTAACCTGGTCAAAATTTATTTTCCTAGCAAACCACCCAATGATTCTATCTCACTGGGAGTAATAAGAGGTTGAAGAGCAATTTCAGATATATATTCACAAGATTATGAAGGGCGAGTGCTTGCTTATCCCATATGGACCATTTAGTGAAACGGTGATAACTTAAGTAATGCAGATATTTCCAAACAGGAAAAATAAAGGATTCAGATAAAATTCCAATAGAAACTGTGTAAAGTTTCTGCTCTCAAATGTACTACCATACATGATTTGCAGGGTTGGAGGGAGGGTGGGGATAAGACTCTGAAATGAGACTTAAAAAACTTTAAGCAGGGCGATAGCCCTGCGAATTTAGAAACGTTGCCTTGCATGGCGCGGCATGAACCCATCACTGGCATCCCCCTTATGGTCCCCGAGCATCAGGAGTGATTCCTGAATCAGAGCCGGGAGAGCTGAAACCCACAGGCATTGCCGGGTGTGAGCCCCCAAAAAAGCAAAAATAAAGGCATAAAACTTTAAAGCAGTTTTTTAAATCTGTGATAACTGGCAGTTTAGGGGCTACCTCATTCACATCAAAAGGATCTGCTAAAACTAAGGGATAAAGGGTATCATCACTCCCTAATCCCCCAAGCTCTCAAAGAAAAAATGTCTATACATTTAACTGTTTTATGAAAAAAACGCAGCTGTTTTCAAACACTTTACAAATTTAAGGAAGAAAAGGAGAATTAAAACTTGTTTCAATTATATTATTTGTTATCCCAAGTAGAGTTTTGTATTTAGAATCTGTATTCAAATTTTAATTTTCTTTTATTCAATGAAACACGGAACACCTACCTAGCCAGTTTCAAAATACCCCTTAGAGTTAACTAAAATTGATGGCGGGAGGACTGACCATGATAAAGATAAAACAATTAAACTTGGGATATCCAATATTGACTAGGCCTCAGGATGTTATTTTTAAATTTTTTCTTTCACGGAGTCCCACCAGTGAGCAGCCTGTGGTTTGCTCCTGAGCTCTACACTGGGAATTACTCTTACATGGTGGTGCTTAGGACCATATGGGATGCTGGGGATTAAACCAGGGTAGTCACATGCAAAACTAAGCACTCCCTGTTGCAGCTAACACTATACGCTCTGGCCCGAGTTTTTCTTACTCTCTCTCTCTCACCGCTCTCTTTTGGTTCACGGCCTGCGGAAACTGGGATTACTCCTGGCTCTACTCTCACCAGGAATTACTCCTGGCAGTGCTCAGGGGATGCTGGGAATCGAACCTGTCAGGAAATGCATGCAAGAACAAATGCACTGCTATGATCGCTCACTGGATGCTACTTCTACTAACAATAAGATATTCCACAAGATAGAATACTTATGGCTGAAATTGGTGGTAGAACACAGGGATTTTGAACCGGTGGGAAAAAAATAAAAACAGTGAAAAGCCATACTGCACAGCACATCTTCCAGTTTCAAATCCAACATATCTGGCCTTAGTACAATAAATTTCTTCCCAGTCCTCTTGTTCTTGCTCTTTGATCTCCCACATATTATCGAATTAATTTAAAGAAAGAAAATCACCTTCTCAGAAATGACCTTCAGACATGTGCCATCAAAAACAAAACATGTGAAGATACTGCCAACTGGTCTCTCACCTGTATTACTTCAAAGCGCATGCCTTTAGTTTCTGTACTTCTACTTGGATTCAGCAGAGTAGACAAAAGATAAACAATATGGTTTAGCCGCTTGAACAAGATTACTGACAGGAAGACCTATGAAATAATGGTCAGATATTTGTTTTTTAGATGTAATTTAGCATTTACTCAATAAAGTCTGTAGTAAATATACTTATTTTAACACTAGTACTACACGGGCTCAAACCCACAGCCCTCATACAGGGTAAGTGCTTTTACCACTAGTTGCTTTACATCCAGGTCCCTGTAACAACCTTGATCAAATTTTTGAAGAGGTTAAATTACTAACCTAGATGCAAGATACTTCTGAATAGAAGATGTGTACTGGCCAGCTCGAATGAATACATTTCAGATGAAAAGCCACAGGATTATCAATCTCCCCCTTCGATTTGAGTTAATGGCGATTTATGGTGGTGGAGGTATGTCAGGTGCTGAGAGAGAACACAAGACCAAGAACTGCTGGGGACTTTTGCTTTCCCACGAACCTGAGCCACATCACTCAGCCGGTTTTTATGAACTGTCACTTTGGTAACTGGTCACACCATACAGGTGCTCAGGAGGGCTCTGTTTCAAAATCTTAAAGAACATTTTTGATTGTTATTTTCTTGTTTAGTGTAGGGCTTACATATGGTCATGCTCAGAATGACCCCTAGTAATGCTCAAGGTACCATGTCATTCGGTGCTGGAATCTGACATACCACATGAAACCACCATAAGCCAAGGCAAATGTCTTTTACACTCCTGTGCACCTCTGCTCCCCCTCATTCTGCCAAAAAAAAGGCTGCCTTTTTTGGGGTCACCTACGACAATGCTCAGAAGGTTACTCCTGGCTCTGCACTCAGAATGACTCACACGGTAACTGAGGGATTCACTCTTAGGATGCGAGGATCGAACACGTTTGACATGGGCTGGCCGGCGATGCAAGACAGCCTCTATTTGACCTCAAACCAAATTTTAAGTGCAAAGTGAGATGGGACTGTTCCTAGAAACATTCTTTTGGACTTCTGAGTGGGGTACATTTATAATAATATAAAGTATCTTTCACAATATACTCTACATAAGATTAAGGATATTGTCACTGATCAACTTTTGAGCTTTACTCTGGCGGCATTTCTACTCCAACTGAATACATGCCCTCTCACATCAAAGAAAACTTAAAATCTTTTAAATTTGTGACCGGATGATAGCTGGCAGCACAGGAGGGCATTTGCCTTCACGCCAGCGGCTGGCCATGCCAGGTTAGATCCCAGCCCATATGGTCCCAGGCACATGAAGGGAGTAATTCCTGAGTACCAGAGCCAGGAGTAACCCCCTGAGCATCGCCAGGTGAATTAAGCAAAAAAAAATCACTTTTCTTTACAAGTTTAGTCTCATGCAGGTTACTGGTCTAGAAGAATTTAGAGCGATTTTCCGATGATATTTAGACAAGAAGAATTACAGCTCAAACAAAATTCTGTGCATGCTAATGGGCTTATTGGCCTGGACAAAAAGTTTCATTTGTAATTTGCAAAAATTTTTTTTGTTGACTGGAAGGGTTTTTGTTAAAAAGGCTAAGGAAGTCCCTAGAAATTATTTTCTTATCTCCCACACTACATGCTGAATTTTAACCTTAAATTACTTAAAGGGAATTTATTTTATAAATTAAATATAATATTTCTATCCAGCCAATCCACTAATGTTTTTATCCACATTTTTTCTACTGACTTGCCAAGCATTCCCAATTACTGAGTACATTACTGGACTTCAAAATATATATATATATATTAAATATAGTATGGAACTTTATAGGGCAAAGTGGTGGGGAAGTACTAACATGTGGGCAGCTGACCCTGGCACTACATGATCACTTTGTTACTGCCAGGAGTGAAGCCTGAACACACTGCTGAGTCTAGCCAAAGAACACAAAGAAAACAAGCAAATTCTGCTCCATAAAATTTATATAAATTCTTTATAATTTACATACTATTTTCATACTATCATTTGTCTCCTTACCATATTTGAACATGGCATAACTGTACCTTCAAACCATGTTTACTTGAGATTCCAGATGGGCTTTTATACATAGCGTGCATGCTAGCATGTTAAAAGCATAGATGGAAGCTTTGTTTTCTGATAAGAAAGGAGCTATCTTTCCACTATACTGCTCGGAGCCTGCTTCCACGCCCAGCAACTCCTCATGATGATCTTTGCTTTTGAATAATGTTTAACTTTAGAAGAAGGGCCTGAAGGAAATAGCCTTTACTAGTGAATCTGGAGAACAATTTTGAAGAAAGTATAAAATAAATGTGGCAAATGATTACATAATACATGATCTAGTAGGCTGTGGACATTCCTGAGGCAAATTTTCCATTGCACCTGATTTAATGGCCTTATTTTGCAGAGTACCTAAACATTGAATAATAATGGCGGCGCTGAATAGCCTGAAAGACAACACTCTCCTTCCGGACTATACTCAGCATGCATGGGAGAGAGAAGAGAGAGGGGGAGGTAGAAAGAAGAAGGATGACATTAAAGACGGGATGGGTGAAAAAAAACTGTAGCTCAAGAGAAGCTTTGGGGCCTTTAAGGTTGTAATCATGACAAAGTCTTCTATGAGATTTTTTAAATTTTTGTTTTTGGGCAATCTCAAGAGTTGCTCCTGAAGCTTTCATTAACAAAGAATTACTTTCAGCAGGAGCTTGGGACCATAAGGGTTGCTGCGAGGGACCAAACACAGGGCGGTACACATGGCAAGTGCCACCCCGCACGCGTGCCAGCAACTCTCGGCCCCTTCTTAGGACTTGAGTGCTTAAGTGCGGTGGTGCTGGGAGCTACTGGCCTCTGTTGCAAAGGACAGTTGCCAAAGAACAAAATGGGGGTTGGCCACGCATACAAGGCCAACTATCATGCCCTATAGTACATTATTGGCCCTGACAAAATGCCCAGTAATATTTTGTTTATAACAATAGATTTTCTTGAAGGCGCTACACTGACCGGTATGGGTGCCTAGCTAAACATACAAAAGAAAGAGTATACCTTTTAAGAGATGGTGCTTTCCTTGCACTAGCTGAGGCCAGGTTCAGATCCCAAGCACAGAGCCATGAACCAGCCCTGAGCACCAGCCAGTATAAACACCAAACCTAAAAAACCCACGAAAGTATGTGTACAGTTTCTACCTTAGGCGGTGAGCAGTAAACTACACTGGCGATGTGATTGGAAGCCGCAATCAACTGTAGCTAGTTTACAGAGATATAAAATAAGAATTGCCTGCATGTGCCTTTGATACCATTGGCTTATGCCCTTGTGGATGCTTGTTTTTGTGTTGCATCCTTCTTTTGAGAGTTAAGGAGTATAATCCAAATTACTTAATTTTGCCAATGTGTTTATTCAGTAGATGACCTTGCTTTAAATGCTGGGGTAAGAAGAATATACGGGATTCTTGTAGCCCAGGTTAGGGGATATCAGTTCCAGCTGTCTAGAAAATTTTTTACATTCATGTAGGACTTTTCAGATGACGCGTATTAGATATTACTTAACCATGTCTACAGCTCTTATTACAAAAGACACCTTGGGCGGATGATAGCCCAGCGGGTAGGCCGTTGCCTTGCAAGCCAGCCCATGCCGGCCAGGGTTCGATCCCAGCGTCCCACTTACCTTGTTCCCTGACCACCGCCAGGAGTAATTCCCTGAAGTGCAGAGCCAGGTAACTCCTGTTTGTTACAGGTGTGACCCAAAAGCAAAAAATAAATAAATAAATAAAGACACCTTTACTAAATTTTGTACCTGGATGGATTTTTTGGGTGTTATTTTGCATCATCACCTCTAGGGCTCCGGAAGCAGCTGGATGAGACTCATCCACCACACATTGCGCGCCATTTTAAGCTGTCCGGATGCAGACCATAGGAGGCCCCTAAGTTGCGTGGCTACTTGCGGCCAGTGGTCCATCAAACTAGTGGGAAATAGTTGCTGTCCTTCAATATACTGCATTCTATGATGCTGTAGGAAGGTAAGCGGGAGAGAGGAGATAGAGAGGAGAGAAAAAGAGATACATACGGAACCCGCCAAGTAGGACTGCAAAGTGCGGGAGGAGAGGGAGAATCTCAGGGGACACTGAGCAGTGGGGAGGGTCGGTTCGGGTGGAGGGATGATTATTTAGGACACTCGGAACCAAAACTCGAGCATCAGCATCACTTACTGTTTTTGCTTGCTCCTAAAACTGGTGTAATAAAATTTAAAAAAACTTTAAATGGAAAAAATAAATAAATTTTACATTTTGGAAGGGCAGTATTTTGTTTCAAAGACTTTGTTTAAAGGGACTTAATGAATTTCACTACCATGACTAAAAGATTCTCTTCATTGAAGAAGTTACTATCATGGGCTGGAGTGATATTAGTACAGTAAGATTGAAACTGCTTGCCTGGCACATTGGCCAGCCCAGATTGATCTCCAGGCCCCACTAGGCAGGCAATAGGAAAACAAGTTACTGCCACCTTTAAAGTTAAGAATTTAATTTCCAGAAGTACAACAAAGTATGAGTTTTAAAATTCTATTTCGACGCAGTTAAGAAATAATCAGATTATGTGCGATTGTTGGTTTAAATCTATTTCGGGGCCAAAGCAATAGTATCTAGAGACTTTTATGCACAGAGCAGTCCGGAATTTGATCCGGGCCTCCGCGCCTCCCACTTGGAATCACCAGGCACCACCAGGGAGTGATTCCTGAGTACAGAACAAAGGGTAAGCCTGAGCACTGCTGAGTGGTGCTCCTTTCCACCCTTTTAAAAATTTTTGCAGGCCTTTATGACTTTGTGCTTTGGTGCAACTTTTCCCCTGGGCTCTGCTGGAGCAAAATCGCCATTTTAGAAAGCACACTGAAATGCCTAACAAGTTATGGCTGAGACATTCACCCCCTCTTTCGGTAATAACCCATGTGTATGTATGTAATGGCAATAATAAATATTATCAATATTATATAACATATTTATATGTATGTATGGGTGACATTGTATATACATATATAACCATATACTTCCATATACACCTGTATATATATCCTTTGTGCTATACCTCTTACACACATACACACACACACACTAAGTACTTAACTTAGTAGCAAATATGGTACTTTGGTTAACAAAGACCAATAATTATAACAGCTAGTAAACATACTGCTTATGTGCAGGATGTTCTAAGCATCATATGGTAGAAACAGAATTTTTAGTCTATACTTCTTCTCCTCCTCTTAATAAATATGTATCCCTGCAAGACTTATTTAACTTCTCTGGAGTCTACATGTCTGCAAAATGTTCTGGGAGTGGGAATCAAAGCACATCTACCTCACAGTAGATTGGAAGCATTAAAGTAGAAGTTTATAAATGCAAAGTTTAACTTGGCAAATATTTACCACTTCTTTTCTCCATATATAGCTCGGTTTTAGTTTTGCTTTGTGTGCAGTGTGTGGCTAGAGAGAGAGAGAAGAGAGTGCTGTATTAAAATAATTAAATGAACCAGGGAAAGACCAGAAGTGAATATGAAAAAAAGGATGTGAGATTTGAGAAGACATGTAGCTCCAGAGTAATAATAAGTATTTTTTCTATAGTTTTTCTGGTCAGATGTTTTACTTCCTCAATCAGTATGACGCACGTGCTGGTCCAGAGACTCTTAGACATAGGGCGAAGCGGTTCCTTTTACTCTCCTGTGCCCGTTCATGAGAGGCAGTCGGGAGGCACTGAGTGAGTTCCTAGCCTTGGCCACCACCCATGACAGGAGCTCTCTATAACAAGCCAGAAACGACCCCACCCACTCCATGGGGTGCCATGACATTTCCACATCCGGACTTTACTCTCTTCCAGAACTCCGCAACTTCGACTCAGCCATCCACGAAAGCCCAGATCCATCAGCGCACACACGCTTCCGTTTCTTCTCCAATCCATTGATTACAGCATGGTGTCGAGACCTTAGAGCAGGGAGCAGAGCGGTTCCTTGCTCTCCCTGTGCTTGTAGCGGATTTCATGAGCGGAAGGCGGGAGGCATGGTGGAGTTCTAGCATATATTACGCCCGGCAGAACCTCCACAACAAGCCAGGCCGACCCACACCCACTTCCATGGGTGCCCGCGTGGCGCTACATCCCGGACCCCACTACCTCTTCCAGGAACTACACGCAACCGACCAGCCACATCACAGCCCGGCGTGCTGCGACCGGCGCTGCAGGGTTCATCAATAAATACTTTATTTGGAAGTGTTTAAAGAATATTGCCTCCCCAACAATCGAAGACCTAACAAGCTGCTTTCGTGTTGTTTGATATGCACCAAATGCCAGTAACAATTATATTAGGTCATTCAGCCTAATATAATGGTTTTGAGGCTTTCTTTATGTTCCTGTAGCAAGCCCATACCACTTCTCTACTGGCATGAGGGACATATGGAGATATCTACTGGTGCCGCTCTCAGCTGTAGTAGATGACAGTGAACGGGAAGATGCGTGATGCAGTGATTTACCCCACAGATCTTATAATCTATATGGAAGTGGAGTCTCCCATTAAAAATATGAGGAGGCTTTTTGGAAATACTGATAGTAGGGATCATGGGTAGAGCGTTTTGCCTTGGGCACATCTGGGGTTCTATCCCTGGCATCCCATATAGTTTTTGAAAAATCTTCTCCAGGAATTTTACAATTCCACCAGAGGCAGAGCCAGGAGAGGAGTACCATTGAACATGCTACCACGCAGGTGTGACCCCAGAAGAAAAAAAAATACAATTTGCACATAAACACAAAGATGTAAAGTATTTTTTAAAGAGAAAACAATGAGAATTGGCAGGAGTATGGCTCAGGAACGAACAGGCGCGGCGCAGTATTCTCTGAAAGGTAGGGAAAACTTAAGCTTAAGGGGCAGGATTTAAAATGCCACAAGAGTAAGATATAAAACGCGCCAGGAGCACTCTCAATTACTTTAAAACCAAGAAAAAATTCAGGATCAAAACCAAGATTAACAGAAAATAGCTGCATGTAAGATAGACCAGGAATACACTGGTCAAGGGCTGTTTAAAGGTACTCATATGGAATCTTTAATGGTAATTGTACTATCAGAGCTAGGGAGAAAGTTTCAAGAGCTAGAGGGCACTTCTACTTGACATGTAGGAAACCTGGGTTAGATCCTGACCTAACACCCCCACCCCAGCCAAAGTGCTGAATTAACTTTTCCTGGAAATACCACACAGGAGCTTACTCTAAGGAACTCGAGATTACTTACGTATGGGCCCTTCATCTGATTTCTTTGTTTTCTCCAAAGAAAGTTCTTTCCTTCTGGAGAAACAAAGAAGAAAATAAATCTAATCCCTGCTCCATCTAACTTTTTATGGAAAGAGAATAGAAGAGGGTATATTACTTAATTCAGAAAATCAAATTAAGTAAATTTTATCACAGAAAAGATTTTATAAACCTAGAATTAGGCAGAAAATTGTTATTCCATTTTTAGGGCTAGAAAAGTGTGGAAAAATCAGGTAGTTCTATTCATGTTTGAAACTTTACGCTCCCCCAACCACTCGCTTTTAACACAATTCCTATTACTAAAGCCTAAAGCTACCCATGTTTTATTGATGTGCCAAAAAAACATTAACAATTGCAACACCTCAATTCCATGATTGAAGAAATGGTTTGAGGCTCTTCCTCCACTGTGTCCTGGGCAGCGGAGATGCCCTTGAGGGATTTCACACTTGCTGACAGGGCGTATGAAAGAGATGTATGTATGGAGATGTTACTGGTACCCGCTCGAGCAGGCTGATGAACAATTTTGGGAAGACAGTGATACAGATAACTACTGAAGCGAGACTTCTTAAAATACAGCTGTAATGAGAATGCCCATGGGGTAAAAACAATGCGAATTTGGTCCAGAGAGAGGTTTAAAACGGATGGCCAGTCAATAGGGCTCTGGATTAGAACTGAAACAACACGGTTCCCCAGTGATACCTATAATGGGTTTTTATGGCTGAGTGGGACTTAAATGGTGCCTTCCTCGATAGCCCGGCGGGTAGGGCATTGCCTTGCGAGGCCAGGCGCCTCTCCTCTCCGGCCAGGTTTGATCCGGCATCACACTTATGATCTTTGAGCACTGCCAGGAGGAATTTGATTCACGCAGGTGCAGAAATTGGGTAACTGGTACGCCCGAATTGTAGGCAAAAAAAAAAATGTGCTCCCTTTTATTTAGGTAAATTTTCTTAAGTTTGTTCTTGTTAATTAAGGCCTCACCAAATCTGACTCTTTGACCCTCTTCAACAAATAAGTACTTTGACTACACAAAAGAACTGTACATTTCAAAATGAATGTTTTTGCTACATTTAAAATGTTTTTGAAAAATGTTTAAAAGAATCGTGTCAACTGTTGGTGGTCAGGGACTACCTCCTCTTTCTGGGCTCTAGGATCCCTTTGTGGAGTTGTACGGAGGCGAGGAGGGAAGAGGCTGTAATCAAGCAGAATTGAAATGGGGTGTGTATTTCCTTGCAACAAGCAAGCTGTCTCTAATATTACTAGGTCGCTTTCATAAAAATTAAGGGGTGAGTTAACTCTAAAAGCGAATCTAATGGGGCGGAAGCGATAGCCCAGCGCGAGGCCAGGGCGTTTACCGCGCCTGCCAGCGGCGGCGCCCGTACGACCGGGTTGGTCCACGGCATCCCATATAATTTCGCTTTCCGCCAGGAAGTGATTCACGAAGAGTGCCAGAGCCGAGGAGAAACCCCTAGGCATTTAGTGTGACCAAAAAGCAAAAAAAAAAAAAAACTTGGGACGTCTATTTATTTATTTTTATTTTTGCTTTTTATCTGTTCTCCCTCGGCACAGCCTCAAGAACCTGGCTCTTTCAGAGGCCTCTGATGATTTTCGGGAGGAATTCACCTTTGCATGGAATCGCATCAAACTCAGATTGTTACATATACTTGCAAACGCCCTCCCTGACGTAACTGTGGCTCCCACCAGTAAAGGGATTTAGGTCTTTTTTTTTTTTTTTTTTGGGGTAGCACCTGGCAATGCTCAGGGGTTACTCTCCTGGCTCTGCTCAGGAATCCCTCCTATACGGCGGTGCTCAGGGGATATATATGGGATGCGAGGGTTTAGACCAGGTGATGCGATCTGAGCGAAGGCCTTTACCGCTGGACTAACTGGCTCCGGCTAAAAATGAGCCTTAATGCCACTTAATTAAAGAAAAAAAAAACTCACCCAAAAGCGCTGGCTGGGGAAGCTGGAACTCTGCCTCTCCCCAAGGCTCAGCTGACCATGGGGCTCCCAGGGGAGGACAGATGGGTTTTGGGAGTGGGCCCATCACCTCTGGGGGGTCCCGGAAGCTACCGGATGAGACTCCCCCCACCACACCAGCCACCTTCGCTGTCGGACTGGGATGCTACCTCAAGACCAGATTAACAGAGCAAAAACCAGTTCGAGCCCAGGTAGGCCAGCTCCCAGAGCGGGAATCACCGGGGATTCGTCAGATGGAGCCAGAGGTCGGCCCTTCCCCCTCCATTTTGTCGAGCCTGGTGGCCCGCCCAGGAGCTGCCCTGGGGCGACCAGCCATAGCATGCAGTCTCAAACGCGGCTGGGGAAGCTGGAACTCGGCTCTCCCCAGGCTCAGCTGACCATGGGGCTCCCAGGAGGACAGATGGGTTTTGGGAGTGGGCCCATCACCTCTGGGGGGTCCCGGAAGCAGCCGGATGAGACTCGCCCACCACACTAGCCGCCACCTTCGCTGTCAGATGCTGACCATGAGGCCCCTAAGTCGGCCGCGAGCGCCGCACGGTCCATCAAACTAGTGGAAACAGTTATGTCCTTTAATGTACTGCATTCTACGATGTGTAGGAAAGTTTGGCGGGAGGGGAGAGATAGAGAGGAGAAAAGACATACAGAACCGCCAAGTAGTTGAAGTGTGGGAGGGGAGGAGGTGGGGACATTGGTGATGGGAGATGGAGTTCGGGTGGAGGGATGGGTGTTGGAACACTGTAGAACCAAAACTCTACATGAGCATCTTGCAATTGTATGTCTAAAGTGGTGTAATAAAATTTGGGGGACTCACCCAGAAACTTAAAGGTTTTTTTGGGAAGGGGTCAGTACTTGGTTTTGCTCAGGGCCCAGTCCTGCTCATATTTCAGGTGCTCTGGTCAGTGTGACTCACTTGGATCTCAATTCACAGCTAATTATTGCACAACCTAGTCCCACTGCCACAAAAAGAAGAGGAAGGGAAAAGGGATATACTTAGCAAGAGAAAATGACCCCCAAAGCTAGGTGTAATGAGCTACAGAACTCAATGGCATCAGCCAATTTTTAGAACATGGCCCACAGAGAGGGGACTCAATACCACGTGCAGGGAAGAAAATGAAGTACAAGAACATACTGTTTTCTTGGAGAGGAAAGATTCCATTCAGCATAGGGCCAGAAATACTACTCTGGGCCTTTCAGAGCTATATGTATCCCTCTACTGCCAGAGCCATGGGCTACAAGACACATGCAGGAAGTTAGGAGAGAAAACTGGCATAAGAAACAAGACTGACACCGCCTTCTCCACCACAAAAATCCTGCTTGCAAGATAGTCTCAGCAGAAACTCATGTCATTAGAGACCCAGCCACTGGGCCTAGAGGAAGGATCTGGGATCCCAATGACCTGAACTCAGAATGGCTGGTTTATTTATGAGAAAGGCAGCTATGACATTTCACACTCAGGCTGATCCCTTTACTCTCCACCACAAGAACAGTGGAGGGACTTCCTACCCCTGGCTGCAAACCCACACGCTCTCTTTATCTTCCTCCTGCCATAAGGGTACTGAAAGACAAAAAACACCAAGTCAAAGCCTGCTTTACCTCTGACTGGAAAAATCAGCTAATGAGAAGCATCCACAGTACACAGCAATTCATGAAATATAATGTAAATTACAGGACCAAAGGGAGTTCTTTAAAAAGTGTTTTTTTTAATTTTAGGCACTGTTTGTGTAGAACAGTCAATGCACAAATAACTGGATTTCATGCATCTTTAGAATCTTTAGCAGAGGTTTTTTTTTTTTTTGCTTTTTGGTCACACCCGGCAGTACTGAGGTTACTCCCACAGTACATCAGTAAGAAGTTACTAATGAATGAGAAATAACTGTGAAAGCCTTAGTAAGTTACTACTCTGGAGAAGTAAATAAGTAAATGAGTAAGTAAGTAGGGTTTTTACTACTAACAACAGTAAAGTAGGGGTTACTATTACTACTGCATCAGGAATTACTCCTGGCGGCGGTGCTCGGGGGACCATATGGCATGCGAGAGGACCATATAGGATCACGGGGTGAGGATTGAACCGTGCAGCGCGCCAGCGCCCTACCCGCTGGAGCTGTGTTTCGGCCCCTAGGAGTTCTTGACAAAGAGATGGAAGATTGCAAAGAAATTCTAGGCAGATGGGACCACAGTGATGGTATAGTGGGCGGGCGCTTTGCACAGCATGAGGCAAACTAAGCCTGGTTCAATCCTAGGACCACTATAGTCACCCTGGGAGGACTGCACTGGCATCATCCCAGAACACAGAGCTAAAATAAGTCAGAGCACCACTGGGTGTGACCCTTAACAAAAGATTTAAAAATGTTCTAGAAATGAGGTGTCTCTGGATATAGAAAAAACATCAGAGCATGAAGGCTGGAAGTCTCAAAGAAAGTCTAATAAGCAGGGTCAATTTAGAGAAAGAAGTAAAACGAAGATAAAATTATTAATGTGGAATTCAAATGGAGATGGTTTTAGGAAAACTAAAGACCACCCCCCAAAACACTGTCTTTGTACATTTCATCAGAAGAGGCTTGCTGGACCAATGGTTTTTCCAGGGTGGGGAAAAAGGAACAAAAAGCCTATTATTCAAAGATATAATAATAGCTGAAGGGGCAAGACAGAGTACAGAATAAGGTGTGCTTGTCCAGAGTTTTGGAGCATCTATGGCAGAGACACTAGTTTCAATCCTGGCACCAGGAATGATGTCTCCCAAAGCTTCAGATAAAGTGAGCACCCAGGTGTGACCTCTCCAAACCCTAAGGGAAAAAAAAACTGAGCAGAAATGGCCAAGAACTCCTAGAAACACAAGGAAGAACCAATAAACTCAGGTTTTAAAATTAAGTATTCACGGGACTAGAACTCACTGTCTATAGGTGGTAGATAGGGGACTTGCTGATCCCCAGAAGCATTTTATATAGTCCCCGGAACTCCACCAGGAGTAATCCCTAAAGGCACTGGGTATGACCAAAAAACTAAAGAAACTGCAGGAAGTAAAAAAGCTAAAGCAAACCAGGTATGTGTAATATAAAATAACTAATATTGACTATTACCTTATGCTTGGAAGGAAGTCATTGAATACCAATGAACTCATTTGGGGAGTTGTTTGCGAATTTGGGAGCCACACCTGCTTGGTGCTATCATTTCAACTCATTTCATGCAACTCTATGGGAGTAATTATAACCCCGACACCCAAAATTCAAAACCACTGGGCCTTCGCAGGAGGTCTGCTGGAAAGTATTTAATCTATCTACCTGAGTTACCACTGAGCATTGGCCCTACACTGTTTCTACTGCTTCTCGTCCTGCTGCCGAAGTAATTCAGGCACCCTACTAAAGCTCTATTGATGGTCAACGCGTACACATTTTCGGCTACTAGGAATGTAATTATGGTAAAGCTTAGCGCTGAGTCGCTTCAAGCTCTATGATTGAAGTTACTATTACCAGATGATTCAGGCAATAACGATGACTATCTATAACCTCTCTGAAAGGAATTTTGGAAACGCTGGTAAGAGATGGCACAAATAAATAGAAGCATGTAATTTAAAGTCAATAAGAGAATACCCCACAGAAGGACAGGGAGGCGATTGGGGCCAGGGCCTTTCAGACCAAAGTACAAGCGAAATGACCAGATGTTAAAAGCCGAGGGTAAGTGAGCTGAAAAACACAGGAGAAGGCCTCCCAAGCTGCAGAGTAGCCTTAAGAGAAGGGAGGCGTAAATGATCTCAAAGGCGGGTTCGAGATTCTGGAGACAACACCAGAGAATGGGAAAAAAAGAGACTCACAATCAATAGACGGGCTTCACCAGAAAATCGGATGAAGCCAAAAGGAACAGCATGCGCATCATTGGGGTAATAGAAGGAGGTAGAAGAAAACCCTGATAAAGAAGAAACTATCAAAACTTCTGCATCATGGCTGAAGTTCCTTGAACTGAAGAAAGCATTCTCCCAAGATACAGGCGATTCACGAGAAGGATGCTGACTAAAGGAAACTAATAAGAATACTCTGAACTGCATCCTTGTGAAATGACCCAAGCGACATGAGACAGAGATGAGCATACTCATGGCAACCAGGAATCAAAGAAGAAATCACAGCACAAAGGAGCATCCCTAAGTTTGGCGGACTTCTCAGATGAACCAAACCCGAAGAAACAATGGTGGATATTGTGAAACTCAATGAACTTTCAAGGCCCCTCCTGCAAAAATTCTTTGCCCAGGCTAGAAAGAACATGCCTCCCTTTGGCAAGCCTGGCCTTGAAACTGGCATTTCTTCAGCTGGTGGGAAGCCTCTTCTGCCAGTGAGGTAACAATTATATTAGATTGTTTCCAGACCTATCATAATGGTTTGAAACTCTTTATGTTTCCTGCCCAGCAAGACTGTGCCATGGCTCTACTGGCATGAGACAGGACATATGGAGATATTACTAGTGCTAGCTCTAGCAAATGATGTGGGTAGACAGGAAGATCGGCTGATTATCTCTGTATCAAACTATGGCTTTTGTTACATATATATATATATATAACCCTTATATATATATATACTATATATATATATACTTATAGTAAATGACAAAGTTAGATTTTTACCCAGACATCTTTTACCTCTAGAGATGTGAAACTCTCACCTTCCCAAGTGATTAGTAAAATATAAAAGAAAGAATTTAACTTCCCACTACAATCTATGTAAGTCAAATAGTTCTGCTCTGGAGTCAGGAACCCAAATGGTGCTCAGGGCTATTTCTGGCTCCTACGCGAACTGCTGCTCCCACGGGTGGTTTGAGACCATGAGTTGAGAGATAAAAACCAGGACAAGCATGCAAAACAATGTAAGTCCTGCCCTAGGGTCTGTACCATATACCCAAATACTTTGAATTTTTGTGGGGGTAGGAGGATAGGGGATGAGAGGTGGGATCTTCATACCTCATGGTGTGGCATTGCTCCTTCCTCTGTGCTGAGAACTTAGGTGCAGGAAGATAGAGAGAAACCCAGCCTGCGGCACCTGGATGCTGCGCGGCTGTGGGATACTTTGAGTGCTGAGAGGATTTACTTCTGAAAACTCCGCACTCAGGACTCTGGTGGTGCTCAGGAGACCATAAGGATGCAGGGGCGAGACCCAGGTAGGAGGTGCCAAGACCAAAAAACTACCACCCTTAGTGCCATTGCTCTGGCCCGACTCTCAACTGCTAATATGGTGACATGGCACCTGCTCTTTTACCTTTCCTTCATGCTAAGGGATCCAACCCAAAACCTCTTTCTGCCTGCCAAATACATCTCCCAAAGAGCATTCTTTCTGCTAAATACAAATCTCCACCTTACAGGCTGCTTTTCTATCTGATCTATTTCACTAATTTTCATTTGATTTTCTTGCGCTCTAACTAAACTCTACTTGAAATTCACTTCCACACAGTATCGGTGATGTTGGATCTGAAACATGTTTTAAAGTGGTGACACCTGCCATTAGCGGGGACTGGGAACTGACGCGCTCAGCGGATTGAAGGCGTTGGTGGGCTTTTGCGCGTGTGGCGGGACCATGGCTGACCGGAGTTGATCCCGACATCCCCATATGGTCCCCACGGCACTGCCGGGGGTGATTCCCTGAGTGCAGAGCCAGGAAGCTAGGCACGAGGTGCTGACACCCAAAAACAAAATAAATAAATAAGGCTTAAATAAATAAATAAATAAATAAATAAATAACAGAATTGTACCATTAGTAAATCTTTATATGGACCTTTCTTTTAAAGAATAGAGAGACAAAGG
>JAJIBD010035665.1:0-19612 GCA_021461705.1 Cryptotis parvus
GGCTTACTCCTGGTAGGGCTTGGAGTGCTGGGGATCGAACCTGGACTGGCTGTGCAAGGGAAGAACTCAACTCACTACTATCTACTACTCTGGTCCCAAAGATGATTCATTTTTTTTTTTTTTACAAAACCCCAATAACAGGGGCCAGAGCGATGAGGGTGTTTGCCTTGCACACGGCCGACCTGGGTTCAATCCCGGCATCCCATATGGTTCCCTGAGCGCCACCAGGTGTGACCAAAAAACAAACAAACAAACAAAAAAAAACCCAATAACAGCTTTTAGGCACTTAAACCTTTTATTTAAACCTTCAAATATAATAGAATATTTTCTTCTTTTGAATGGTTCATCTCCATTAACCTGGTCCAATTTATTTTCTAGCAAACCACCCAATGATTCTATCTCACCAAGGAGTAATAAAGTTAGAAAATAATTTCAGATATATATTCAAGAATTATGAAGGGCAGTGCTTATCATATGGACATTGTGAAGCAGTGATAACTTAGTAATGCAGATATTTTCCAGAAAAATAAAGGGATTCAGATAAAATTTAATAAAACCATTAATAGTTCTTCTCAAATGTACTACCATACATGATTTGGGGTTGGAGGGAGGTGGGGGATAAGACTCTGAAATGACTTTTAAAAAACTTTAAGCAGGGCAGGAGCGATAGCCCTGCGGGTAGGGCGTTTGCCTTGCACATGGCCGGCATGGGTTATCCCTGGCATCCCATATGGTCCCCGAGCACCGCCAGGAGTGATTCCTGAATCCAGAGCCAGGAGTAACCCCTGAGCATTGCCGGGTGTGACCCCCAAAAAAGCAAAAAAATAAAAAATAAAAAACTTTAAGCAGTTTTTTAAATCTGTGATGCTGGCAGTTTGAGGGCCTCATTCATATAAGGATAACTAAAATAAGGGATAAGGGTATCTATCCTCCCTAATCCCCCAAAGCTCTCAGAAAAATGTCTATACATTTAACTGTTTGTAAATAACAGCTGTTTTCAAACACTTTACAAATTTAAAAAAAGGAAAAATTAAAAACATTTTTACAAATTATATTATTTGTTATCCCAAGTGAGTTTTGTATTTAAGAATCTGTATTCAAATTTTAATTTTCTTTTTATTCAATGGAAACACTGAACCTCTGTAAGCCAGTTTCCAAATACCCTTAGAGTTAACTAAGAATTCGATGGGATAGTATAGATAAAATGCTTAATTAAGCACCCATCGAACTATCCAATGATAGGCCTCAGGATGCTTATTTTAAATTTTTTTTTTCCTTTCTGGGTCACACCCAGTGATGCTCATGGATTACTCCTGGCTCTACACTCAGGGAATTACTCTTGGTGGTGCTTGAGGACCATATGGGATGCTGGGGATTAAACCAGGGTCAGTCACATGCAAAACTAAACACCCTCCCTGTTGTACTATCGCTCTGGCCCGGTTTTTTTTTTCTCTCTCTCTCTCTCTCGCTCTCTTTGGTTCACAGCCTGCGAAGCACAGGATTACTCCTGGCTCTACTCTCAGGAATTACTCCTGGCAGTGCTCCAGGGATGCTGGGAATCGAACCTGTGTCAGGCGCATGCAAGGCAAATGCACTGCTGTGCGATCGCTCACTGGATGCTACTTCTTAACAATAGGGTTAAATCACAAGATGGGAATGTAGCTCAGTGGTAGAACACAGGGTTTTTTGAACCCTGGTGAAAAAAAATAAAAACAGTAAAAAGCCATACTGACCAGAATATCTTCCAGTTTCAAATCCAACATATCTGTGCCAGTAATAAATTTCTTCCAGTCCTCTTGTTCTTGCTCTTGTTCTCCCATATTATCCAGAATTAATTCAAAGAAAATCACCTTCTCAGAAATAGTGCTGAATGTATTATCAAAACAAAACATGTAGTCACCAACTTCAGTCTCCACCCTGTATTGTAAAAGCGCATGCCTTTAGTTTCTGTACTTCTACTTGGATCAACAGAGTAGACAAAAGATAAACAATATGGTTTACAATAACATGACAAGATTACTGACAGAAAGACCTAGAAATAATGGTCAGATATTTGCAATTTAGATGTAATTTGGCATTTACTCAATAGTCTGTAGTAAATATACTTATTTTAACATAGTACTGGGCTCAAACCCACAGCCTCATACAGGGTAAGTGCTTTACCACTAGGACATACATCCCAGGTCCCTGTAACAACCTTGATCAAATTTTTGAAAGGTTAAATTACTAACCTAGATGCAAGATACTTCACAATAGAATTAATATGCTAAACTATTTCATGATGAATACATTTCAGATGAAAATAGGATTATCAATCTCCCCTTCGATTGGGATTAATGGCGTTTTATGGTGGTGGAGGTATGGTCAGGGTGCTGAGAGAGAACACAAGACCTTGAACTTGCAAGGACTTGCTCACGAACTGAGCCACATCCTCAGCCCAGTTTTATGAACTGTCTTGATAACTGGGTCACACCATACAGTGCTCAGGAGGGCTCACATTTCAAAACATCTTAAAGTGTTTTGATTAATGATTTTCTTGTTATTGAGGCCACATATGGTCATGCTCAGGAATGACCCCTAGTAATGCTCAGGGTACCATATGTGGTGCCTGGGTCACAGCCACCATGGCCATAAGCAAGGCAAATGTCTTACCTCCTGTACTTTCTCTGCTCCCCCTCATTCTCAAAAAAAAAATTTTTTTTTTTGGGGTCACCTCCGGCAATGCTCAGGGGGTTACTCCTGGCTCTGCACTCAGGAGTAACTCCTGGCGGTGCTGGGGACCATATGGGATGCCGGGGATCGAACCGGGCTGGCATGGGCTGGCGTGCAAGGCAAACGCCCTACCCGCTGGGCTATCGCTCCGGCCCCCAAAAAAAATTTTTTTAAAAAGTGAATGGACTGTTCTAAACTCATTCTTTTTGGACTTCTACCAATTAAGTACACATTTATAATATGCTCTACAAAGTATATTTCTAATATACTCTACATAGGTTAAGGATGTGTCACTGATCAACACCCGAGCTTTACTCTCGTGGCATTCCTCCAACTGAATACATGCCCCTCACATCAAAACTTAAAATCTTTTAAGTTAGGCCGGGTGATAGCCCAGCAGGAGGGCATTTGCCTTGCACGCTGGCTGGCCCATGCCGCCCGGGTTCGATCCCCGGCATCCCATATGGTCCCCGAGCACCGCCAGGAGTAATTCCTGAGTACAGAGCCAGGAGTAACCCCTGAGCATCGCCAGGTGTGACCCAAAAAGCAAAAAAAAAAAAAAAAAAAATCTTTTAAGTTAGTCTCATGCAAGGTTACTGGTCTAGAAGAATTTAGCAAAGCGATTTTCCGATGATATTTAGACAAAATTGTAGAAGCAAAATTCTGTACATGCTAATGGCATTTATTATTGGACAAAGTTTCATTTGTAATTTGAAATTTTTTTTTTTTGTTACGACTGGAAGGTTTTGTTAAGGCTAAGGAAGTCTAAATTATTTTCTTATCTCCTGTATGCTGAATTTCTTAAATTACTTAAAAGGGAATTTATTTTATAGCCTTCAAATATAATATTCTATCCAGCCAATCACTAATGTTTTATCCTATTTTCTGACTTTTTACTTAAGCATTACCAATTACTAGTACATTACTGGACTTCAAAATATATATATATATATATTAAATATAGTATGGAGACATAGAATAGTGGGTAGGTACTAACATGTGGGCAGCTGACCCTGGCACTACAGTCACCTGACACTGCCAGGAGTAAGCCCTGAACACTGCTGAGTCTGGCCAAAGAACACAAAAGAAAACAAGCAAAATTATACTCCACTTAAAATTTATATAATTCCTTTATAATTTACATACTATTTTCATATATCATTTGTCTTATTCCTTACCATATTTGGACGCAAAGCATAACTGCCTTCAAACCATGTTTCATAAAGATTCAGATGTTTATCCATGACCATGTAGCATGTTAAAAGCATAGATGAAGCTTTGTTTTCTGATGAGAGCTATCTTTCCACTATACTGCTCAGAGCCTGGCTTCCTTGGCAACTTCCTCATGATAAATCTTTGCTTTTGAGTACGTATTTAACTTTAGAAAGGAGCCTGAAGAAATATGCTAGTGAATCTGGAGAACAATTTTAAAAGGAAAAGTATAAAATAAATGTAATAATGATTACATAATACAATCTAGTGAGCTGTGGACATTCCTGAGGCAAAGTTTCCATTTTCTGATTTAATGGCCTTATTTTAAGTACCTAAACATTGAATGTGTGTACGCTGAATAGCCTGAAGGACAACACTCTCTTGGACTATACTCAGCATGTGCATGGGAGAGAGAGAGAGAGGGAGGTAGAAGAGAAGGATGACATTAAACAACGGATGGGTGAAAAAACTGGCTCAAGAGGGGGAAACTTTGGGGCCTTCCAAAGTTTAATCATGACAAAGTCTTCTATGAGATTTTTAAATTTTGTTTTTGGGCAATCTGCAAGAGTTACTCCTGGCTTTGTGCTCAAGAATTACTCCTTGGGGGCTTGGGATCATAAGGGTTGCTGGGGACCAAACACAGGCTGACCACATGCAGGCAAGTGCCCCACCCACTGTATTAGCTCTCCAGCCCCTTCTTAGGACTTGAGTCTTAAAGTCTGGTGGTGCTGGGAACTACTGGCTCTGTTTGCAAGGACCATGTGGTGCCAAGAACAGAAGTGGGGTTGGCCACATACAAGGTAACTGTCTTAACCCCTATAGTACATTATTGACCCCCTGACAAAATCTTATTAATATTTAATTTCTTTCAATAGATTTTTCTTGAGCATACCCCAAGCAGTATGAGTTATACTTCACAAACATACAAAAAGAAGAGTATAGCAGAGATAGTGCTTTCCTTGCACACAGCTGAGCCAGGTTAGATCCCAAGCACAGAGCCATGAATAAGCCCTGAGCACCAGCCAGTATAACCACAAAACCTAAGAAAAAACCCACAAAAGTATGTGTACAGTTCTCTTAGACGACAGTAAACTGGCCGATGTGATTGGAAGACACCAAATCAACTGTGTAGCTAGTTTTGAAGATATAAAATAAGAAGTGCCTGCATGTGCCCTTTGATACCATTGGCTGCCTTGTGGATGCTTGTTTGTGTTACATCCTTCTTTTGAGAGTTAAAGGTAATCAAATTACTTAATTTTATAATGTTTATTCAATGCATTATTATGCTAAATGCTGGGGGTAAGAGGAATATACAGGATCTTATGTGGGTTAGGGGATATCAATTCAGCTGTCTAGAAAATTTTTTTGCATTCATGTAGGACTTTTCAGGTAATGTTAGATATTACTTAATATGTCTACAGCTCTTATTAAAGACACCTTGGGCCGGAGCGATAGCCCAGCGGGTAGAGGCGTTTGCCTTGCACGCGGCCAGCCCATGCCGGCCAGGGTTCGATCCCCGGCGTCCCATATGGTCCCCTGAGCACCGCCAGGAGTAATTCCTGAGTGCAGAGCCAGGAGTAACTCCTGAACATTGCTGGGTGTGACCCAAAAAAGCAAAAAATAAATAAATAAATAAAGACACCTTTACTAAATTTTACATCTGGATGGATTTTGGGTGTTGGCCCATCACCTCTGGGGGCTCCGGGAAGCAGCTGGATGAGACTCACCCACCACATTAGCCGCCATTTTCGCTGTCCGGATGCTGACCATGAGGCCCCTAAGTTGCGTGGCTACTTGCGGCCACGTGGTCCATCAAACTAGTGGAAATAGTTATGTCCTTTAATGTACTGCATTCTATGATGTGTAGGAAAGGTAGGCGGGAGGGAGAGATAGAGAGGAGAGAAAAAGATATACAGAACCCGCCAAGTAGTTGGGGTGCGGGGAGGGAGAGGGGAGGTGGGGACACTGGTGATGGGAGATCGGTTCGGGTGGAGGGGATGGGTGTTGGGACACTGGAACCAAAACTCGAGCATCAGCATCTTGCAATTTTATGTCTAAAACTGGTGTAATAAAATTTAAAAAAAAAACTTTAAATGGAAAAAATAAATAAATTTTACATTTGGAAGGGCAGTATTTGTTTCAAAGACTTCATTTAAAGGGGCAATAGATTTCACTGCCATGACTAAGATTCTCTTCATTTAGAAGTTACTATCATGGGCTGGAGTGATAGTACAATGGGTAGGCTGCTTGCCTAGCACGTGGCCAGCCCAGATTTGATCCCAGGCCCCACTAGGTATGGGAAAAACAAGTTACTGCTGCTAAAGTTAAAAATTTGTTCAAGTCTAACAAAGTAGATTTTAAGTCTATTTCAATGATTAAGAAATAATCAGTTGAATTGACTGGTTTTAAATCCTATTTCAGGGCCAAAGCAATAGTATCTAGGAACTTGCCTTGTACAAGGCAGTCCCAGGTTTGATCCCGGGCCTCCCATATCACCAGAATCACCAGAGCACCACCAGGAGTGATTCCTGAGTACAGAGCAAGGAGTAAGCCCTGAGCACTGCTGAGTGTGGTGCTCCTCCACCACAAAAAAAAAAAAATCTTAAAATTTTTATTTAATAACTGATGCAACTTTTCCCCCTGGGCTCTATACAGGCAAATCGCCATTTTAGAAAAGCACACTGAAATGCCTAACAAGTTATGGCTGAGACATTTCCCCCCTCTTTATGTATGTATGTATGTATGTATGTATGTATACGTGCGTATGCATGTATGTATATGTGTATATCAGTGTGTGTATATACATATATATGTATATATACATATACATGTATATATGTATATATATATATATACATACACACACACACACTGAGTACTTAACTAGTATCAAATATAGGTACTTTGGTTAACAAAGACCAATAATTATAACAGCTAGTACTTACATACTGCTTATGTGCCAGGGATGTTCTAAGCATCATATGGTAGAAAGCAAGAATTTTTTGGTCCATACTGTCTCCTCCTCTTAATAAATATGTATCCCTGCAGACTTATTTAACTTCTCTGAGTCTCCTTGTCTGTAAAATGGGAATTGGGGAATCAAAGCATCTACCTCACAGTAGATTGGAAGCATTAATTTAGAAGTTTATAAATGCAAAGTTTAACTTGTGGCAAATATTTACCACTTCTTTTCTCCTGTAAACTCAGTTTAGTTTTAACACATTAACAGTGTGTAGTACAGAAAGTGCTGTATTAAAATAATTAAATGAACCAGGGAAAGACCAGTGAATATGAAAAAAAGGATGTGAGATTTAAGAAAACATGTAGCTCAGAGAGTAATAATAAGTATTTTATTTCTATAGTTTTTCTGGTCAGATATTTTACTTCCTCAATCCGCCCAGGTATGCTGGTCCAGAGACTCTTAGACATGGGGCAGAGCGGTTCCTTGCTCTCCCTGTGCCCAGCCGTTCATGAGGCAGTCGGGAGGCATGGTGGGTTCCTAGCCTTGGCCCCACCACCCCGGCAGAACCTCACAACAAGCCAGAGCGACCCCCCCCCCCACTCCATGGGTGCCGCCATTTTCCACATCCGGACTTCCCTCTCTTCAGAACTCCACCCAACCGACCAGCCCATCACAGCCCAGATCATCAACACCCACCCTGCAGCCGTTTCTTCCTCAATCCGGCCCAGGTATGCTGGTCCAGAGACTCTTAGACACGGGGCAGAGCGGTTCCTTGCTCTCCCTGTGCCCAGCCGTTCATGAGGCAGGCGGGAGGCATGGTGGGTTCTAGCCTTGGCCCACCGCCCGGCAGAACCTCACAACAAGCCAGACGACCCCCCACCCACTCCATGGGTGCCGCCATTTTCCACATCGGACTTCCCTCTCTTCAGAACTCCACCCAACCGACCAGCCCATCACAGCCCGGCTTGCGCGGCCGCAAGCGGCCGCGGTTCATCAATAAATGCTTTATTTGGAGGTGTTTAAAGAATATGCCTCCGGCACGGCAAGCCTAGCAAGCTGCTCGTGTTGTATTTGACATGCCAAATGCCAGTAACAATTATATTAGGTCATTCCCATGACCTAATATAATGGTTTGAGGCTCTTTATGTTCCTGTAGCAAGCCGATGCCCTTTGCTCTACTGGCATGAGACAGGACATATGGAGATATTACTGGTGCCCGCTCTAGCAAATAGATGATTAACGGGAAGATCGTGATCGTGATTTTACTTACAGATCTTATAATCTATATAGAGTAGGTCTCAGTAAAAATAGAAATTTGGGCCAGAATGATAGGATCATGGGTAGAGCGTTTGCCTTGCGGGGCCCATCTGGGGTTCTATCCCTGGCATCCCATATGGTCCCCCGAGCATCACCAGGAGTAATTCCTGAGGGCAGAGCCAGGAGAGGAGTACCATTGAACACTGCCAGGTGTGACCCCAGAAAGAAAAAAAAATACAATTTGCACATAAACACAAAGATGTAGTATTATTTTAAGAGAAAACAATGAAGATATGGCAAAGAAGATATGGCTCAAGACATTTCCAGGCAACATTATCTGAAAAGGTAGGGAAAAGCTTAAGCTTAAGGGCAAGTTTAAAATGCCACAAGAGAGTGAATGTAAAACACCCAGAACACTCAATTACTTTAAAACCAAGAAAAAAAATTAGGATCAAAAACCAAAAGATTAACAGAAAATATTTTTATGTAAGATAGACCAGGACTAATTAAGGGCTGTTTAAAATGCTCATATGGAATCTTTAATAGTAATTGTACTATCAGAGCTAGGGAGAAAGTTTCAAGAGCTAGGGCATGTGCGAAGCATGTAGGAAACCTGGGTTAGATCCCTGACCTAACACCCCCACCCCAGCCAAAGTGCTGAATTAACTTTTCCTGGAAATACCACACAGACACTCCTAAGGAACTTCGAGATTACTTACGTATGAGCGCCATCTGATTTTCTTTGTTCAAAAACTAAAGTTCTTCCTTCTGGAGAAACAAGAAGAAAATCAACATCTAATCCTGCTCCATCTAACACCTATGGAAAAGAATAGAAGAGGGTATATTATAATTCTGAAAATCAAATTAAGTAAATTTTATCACAAAAAGATTTTATAAACCTAGAATTAGGTAAGAAAATTATTCATTTTAGGGCTAGAAAAGTGTGGAAAAATCAGGTAGTTCTATTCATGTTTGAAACTTTACACTCCTAACCCTCCCTTTTAACCCAATTCCTATTACCTAAGCCTGGCAAGCTACCCATGTTTTATATTGATATGCCAAAAAAACAGTAACAATTATGTACCTCAATTCCATGATTGAAGAATGGTTTGAGGCTCTTCCTGTCCCTGGAGCAAGCAGATGCCCTTGGACTACACTTGCTTGCGACAGGACGTATGGAGATGTATGTATGGAGATGTTACTGGTACCCGCTCGAGCAAGCGATGAACAACGGGAAGACAGTGATACAGATAACTACTGAAGCAGACTTCTTAAAATGGCCTTAATGAGAATGCCCATAGGGTAAAAACAAGTACGAGAATTTAGGGTCCAGAGAGAGGGTTTAAAGAGCATGGTTGGCATGTGGGAGCTCTGGATTCGAACTGAAGCACAGCACGGTTCCCCAGTGATACCTAATGGGATTTTATAACATGGAGGTGGGACTTAAATGGTGCTCCTCGATAGCCCAGCGGGTAGGGCATTTGCCCTTGCCGGCAGCCAGCCTGTCCCGGCCCGGGTTTGATCCCCGCATCCCATATGGTCCCCGAGCACTGCCAGGAGTGATTCCTGAGTGCAGAGCCAGGAGTAACCCCTGAGCGTCGCCGGGTGTGACCCAAAAAAAAAAAAAAAAAAAAAAAAGGTGCTCCTTTTATTTAGGTAAATTTTCTTAAGTTTGTTCTTGTTAATTAAAGGCCTCCATAATCTGACTCTACTTGACCTCTTCAACAAATAAATGCTATTCCCCAAAAAGAACTGTGTATTTCAAATAGACCATTTCCTTCATTTTTAAAATGTTTAAAAAATGTTTAAAAATCATTGTCAGCTGTTGGTGGTCAGGGACTACTCCTCACCTCTGGGCTCTGGGATCCTTTATGGAGTTGCTTGGAGGCGGGGGGGAGGGAAGAGTGTATGTCAAACAGAATTGAAATGGGGTCAGCCATGTTCCTTGTAATATTATCTCTGACTAGGTCACTTTCATAAAAGTGGGGTGAGGGTTAGCTCTAAAAGCAGGTCTATTGGGGCGGAGAGCGATAGCCCAGCGGTAGGGCGTTTGCCTTACACGCGGCCGCCCATGCCCGACCCGGGTTCGATCCCCGGCATCCCATATGGTCCCCCTAAGCACCGCCAGGAGTGATTCCCTGAGTGCAGAGCCAGGAGAAACCCCTGAGCATTGCCAGGTGTGAAAACCAAAAAAAAAAAAAAAAAAAGCAGGTCTATTTATTTATTTTTTTTTTTTTTTTGCTTTTTATGTCACATCTGGCAACTCTCAGGAACTACTTGGCTCTTCTCAGGAATTACTCCTGATGGTGCTCAGGAGACCATATGGGATTCGGGCATCAAACCCCGGGGTTAGCTGCATGCACAGCAAACGCCCTCCCTGTTGTGCTATTGCTTCTACCAGTAAAAGTTAGGTCTTTTTTTTTTTTTTTTGGGGGTCACACCTGGCAATGCTCAGGGGTTACTCCTGGCTCTGCACTCAGGAATCCCTCCTGGCGGTGCTCAGGGGACCATATGGGATGCCGGGATTGAACCCAGGTAGGCCGCGTGCAAGGCAAACGCCCTACCGCTGGACTATGGCTCCGGCCCTAAAAAGCTAGGCCTTAATCTTACTTTTAATTAAAAAAAAAAAACTCACAAAACGTGGCTGGGGAAGCTGGAACTCCGCCTCCCCAGGCTCAACTGATCATGGGGCTCCCAGGAGGACAGATGGGTTTTGGGAGTGGGCCCCATCACCTCTGGGGGTCCCGGAAGCAACCGGATGAGACTCGCCCACCACACTAGCCACCACCTTTGCTGTCCGGTCGCTGGGATGCTACCTCAAGACCAGATTAACAGAGCAAAACGAAGTTCGAGCCCAGGTAGGCAGCTCCCAGAAGCGGGAATCACTGGGAATTTGTCAGATGAAGCCAGGGGTTGGCCCTTCGCCCCTCCATTTTGTCAAGCCTGGTGGCCCCCCCCAGGAGCTGCCCTGGGGCAACCAGACATAGCATGCAGTCTCAAACGTGGCTGGGGAAGCTGGAACTCGGCTCTCCCCAGGCTCAGCTGACCATGGGGCTCCCGGGAGGACAGATGGGTTTTGGGAGTGGCCCATCACCTCTGAGGGGTCCCGGAAGCAGCCAGATGAGACTCGCCCACCATACTAGATGCCACCTTCGCTGTCCAGATGCTGACTATGAGTCCCTAAGTTGCGCAGCCGCAAGCAGCTGCGTGGTCCATCAAACTAGTGGAAACAGTTATGTCCTTTAATGTACTGCATTCTACGATGTGTAGGAAAGTTAGGAGGGAGGGAGAGATAGAGAGGGAGAGCAAAGACATACAGAACCTCCAAGTAGTTGAGGTGTGGGAGGGGAGGGAGGTGGGGACATTGGTGATGGAGATGGGTTCGGGTGGAGGGATGGGTGTTGGAACACTGTAGAACCAAAACTCTACATGAGCATCTTGCAATTGTATGTCTAAAAGTGGTGTAATAAAATTTGGGGGGGACTCACCAAAACTTAAGGGTTTTTTTTTGGGGAAGGGGTCATTGCACTTGGTTTTGCTCAGGGCCCAGTCCTGGCTCTGTAATCAGGAATCACTCTGGTCCAGTGTGACTCACTTGGATCTCCAATTCCACAACCAAGTGTGCACAACCCCTAGTCACTGCCACAAAAAGAGAAAGGGAAGGGAAAAGGGATATATAAAGAGAAAATTATTTTTTTAAAGCTAGGTGTAATGACTAGACTCAATGTCAGCAATTTTAGAACATGTGGCCCACAGAAGGGGACTCTATGCCACGTGCAGGAAGTGCCTGAAGTACAGAACATACTGTTTCTTAGGAAAGAAAGGTCCATTCAGCATGGGAGCCAAAAATCTCACTCTGGGAACTTCAGAGCTATGTATCCTCTACTGCCAGAGCCACAGGCTACAAGACACATGCCCAGAAAGTTGGCAGGAAAACTGGCATAGAAAGCAAGACTGACACCCTTCTCCCCTGCCACAGAAATCCTGGCAAGATAGTCTCCAGCAGAAACTCATGTCATTAGAGACCAGCCACTGGGCCTAGAGGAAGGATCTGGGATCCCAATGACTGAACTCAGAATGGCTGGTTTCTTTATAGGAAAGGCAGCTAGGCATTTCACACTCAGGCTGATCCTCTCCACCTGGGGCACAGTGAAGGAACTACACCTCATATAAACCCACTCTTCTCTTCCTCACACCTTATAAGGGTCCTGAAAGACAAAACACCAAGTCAAGAGCCACAGCACCTCTGACTGGAAAATCAGCTAATGAGAAACATCCACAGTACACAGCAATTCATGAAATAATGTAAATTTAGGACCAAAGGGAGTTCTTTTAAAAAGTGTTTTTAATTTTAGGCACTGGTTTACAATATAACAGTATTGCAAATAACTGGATTTCATGCATAACACAATCCTTAGCAGAGGGTTTTTTTTTGTTTTTTTTTTTTTTTTTGCTTTTTGGGTCACACCCGGCAATGCTGAGGGGTTACTCCTGAACATCAGTAAGAAGGGGTTACTACTGTAAGTAAGTAACAAGTAGTAAGTTACTACTCTAAGTAAATAAGTAAGTAAGTAAGTAAGTAAGGGGTTACTACTACTAACAACAGTAAGTAGGGGTTACTATTACTACTGCACTCAGGAATTACTCCTGGCGGTGCTCGGGGGACCATATGGCATGCCGGGGGACCATATGGGATGCGGGGTGGGGATTGAACCCGTGCCAACGCAAACGCCCTACCCGCTGGGCTATTGTTCCGGCCCCTGGGAGTTCTTGACAAGAGATGGAAGTTAAAGAATTCTAGGCAGATGGGACCACAGTGATGGTATAGTGGGCAGGGCGCTTGCTTAGCATGAGGCAAACTAAGCCTGGTTCAATCCTAGGCACCCTATATAGTCCCCTGAGACCTGCTAGGAGTCATCCCTGAGCACAGAGCTAGAATAAGTCCAGAGCACCACTGGGTGTGACCCTTAACAAAAATTCAAAATATTCTAAATAGAGATCCTGGATATGAAAAACATCAAGAACGAAATGGAAGTCTCCAAAGAAAGTCTAATAAGCAGGGTCAATTTAGAAGAAGAAGTGAAACTGAAGATAAAAAATCCAGTAATAATTCAAATGGAAGTTGATTTAGGAAAACTAAGAACCCTTTTTAAAAACTGTCACATTTCATCAGAAGAGGAAACATGGATAATGGATTTGCCAGAAGGTAGAGAGGAAAAGGAACAAAGAGCCTATTATTCAAAGATATAATAGCTGAAGGGGCCAAGACAGAGTACAGAGATAAGGTGTGCTTGTCCAGAGTTTGAATATGGCAGAGACACTAGTTCAAATCCTGGCACCCGAATGATGTCCCCAGCATGGTCCGTGAGCACCCCAGGGTGTGACCTCAGAAGCCTAAGGGAAAAAAAAACTGAAACAGAAATGGCCAAGAACTTCCCCAAACCTAAGGAAAGAACCACGGAAACTCAAGTTTCTAAAATTAAGTATTCACGGGCCAGATACTGTCTTATAGGTGGTAGACCAGGGTTTGATCCCCAGAAGCACATATAGTCCCCGAGTCCACCAGGAGTAATCCCTGAGCACTACCAGGTATGACCAAAAAAACCAAAGAAAGCAAAGTAAAAGCTAAAGCAAACCAGGTATGTGTAATATAAAATAACTAATATTGGCTATTTACTATGTACTTGGAAGAGTCTATGAATACCAATGAACTCATTTGGGGGTTGTTTGGGAATTGGGGCCACACCTAGCAGTGCTATCATTTCAACTCATTTTCATAACTCTATGGGGTAATTATAACCCCCGACACCCCAAAATTCAAAACCACTGCGGACGCTAAGCGAGTCCACGCCAAGTATTGTCTATCTACCTGAGATACCACTGAGCATTGGCCCCTACACTCTTTGCTATACGTCCCTAGCTGCAAAGTAATTCAGGCACCTACTAACTCTATTGACTAGTCACTTAGAATACACATTTTCAACCTACGATAGTCATTATGGTAAAAGCAGCGCAGAAGTCCTTCAAGCTCTATGATTGAAGTTACTAATACAGATGAGTCAAGCAATAACGATGAGCTATATAACCTCTCTGAAAAGGAATTTTGGAAGCAACTGTTAAAGATGTACAAGGAAATAAAAGAAACAATGGAATACAAAGTCAATAAAATACAGAAGGACAGGAGAGCAGAATTGAGTAAATTTCAGACCAAAGTACAAGCAGAAATGACAGATATTAAAAATGAGGTAAGTGAGCTGAAAAACACAGGAGAAGGCCTCCAAAGCAGAGTAACAGCTACTGAAGAAAGAATAAGTGATCTCAAAGACGAGGTTCAGAGATTCTGTAGACAACACCAGAAGATGGAAAAAAGACTCACAATCAATGAACAGACTACCAGAGAAAATCGGGATGAAGCCAAAAAGGAACAACATACGCATCATTGGGGTCCCAGAAGGGCAAGAAGAAAACCCTGATGAAGAAGAAACTGTCAAAGCCATCATCGCTGAGAAGTTCCTTGAACTGAAGAAAGCATTCTCCCAGATACAGGCGGTCCGAAGGATACCAGCTAAAAGAAACCCCAATAAGAATACTCCAAGACACATCCTTATTAAAATGACAAAAACGACAGACAGAGATAGAATACTGAAAGCAGCAAGATCAAAGAAGGAAATCACATACAAAGGAGCATCCCTGAGATTTACAGCAGACTTCTCAGATGAAACACTCCAAGCCCGAAAACAATGGTGGGATATTGTGAAAAGACTCAATGAACTTCAGGCCTCACCAAGAATTCTTTACCCAGCTAGAAAAGAGTATGCCTCCCGCACGGCAAGCCTGGCAAGCTGCTCATGTTGTATTTGATATGCCAAATACCAGTAACAATTATATTAGGTCATTCCCATGACCTAATATAATGGTTTGAGGCTCTTTATGTTCCTGTAGCAAGCCGATGCCCTTGGCTCTACTGGCATGAGACAGGACATATGGAGATATTACTGGTGCTAGCTCTAGCAAATAGATGATGAACGGGAAGATCGTGATTATCTCTGTATCAAGAGCTAGCAAGCTTAATTTATATATATATATATATATATATATATATATATATATATATATATATATAGTAAATGACAAGAGTTGGAATTTTGCCCCAGGCATCTTACCTCTAGAGATGTAGCTCTTAATACCAAGTGATTAGTAAATAAAAGAATTTAACTCCTAATATGTAAGTCAATAGTTCTCTGGGTCAGACCCAAATGGTGCTCAGGGGCTATTTCTGGCTCACTGCTTGACGCTGCTCCCAGCAGTGGTTGGGGGACCATGAAGAGTTGAGAGATGAAACCAGGACCCAAGCATGCAAAACATGTAAGTCCTGCCCTGGGAGTCTCTATTTCCCTCACCCCAAATACTTGAATTTTTTTTTGTGGGGGGTAGGGGTGGGGGATGAGGCAGGATGCTTCATACCTCATGGTGTGAAGCATTACTCCTTCCTCTGTGCTGGGAACTTAGTGCAGGAAGATGAAACCCAGCCTGCGGCACACAGGGCATGTGCTGCAGCTCTTTGAATGCACCCAGTGATGCTCAGGGGTTACTTCTGGCTCCACACTCAGGACTCCTGGTGGTGCTCAGGGGACCATATGGGATGCCGGAGACCGAACCCAGGTAGGAGGTGTGCAAGACAAACGCCCTACCCGCAGTGCTATTGCTCTGGCCCGACTCTCCAGCACTTTAATATAAATTGTGTGTCTTCTTTCTTTTACCTTTCCTTCATGCTAAGGGATCCAACCCAAAACCTCTTTCTGCTGCCAAATACATCTCCCAAAACATTCTTTCTGCTGCCCAAATACATCTCCACACCTTACAAACTGCTTTCCTATCTGATCTATTTCACTAATTTTTCATTTGATTTTCTTGCCTCTAACTTCACTCTACTTAAATTCACCTTCCACACAGTATCAGTGATGGATCTGAAACATGTTTAAAATTGTTTACCATTATTGGGGCGGAGCAATAGCTCAGCGGGTGGGGCGTTTGGTGGGGCTTTTGCCTTGGCGCGGGCCATGACGGCCCGGGTTCGATCCCGGCATCCCATATGGTCCCCCAAGCACTGCCAGGAGTGATTCCTGAGTGCAGAGCCAGGAGAAACCCCTGAGCATTGCCGGGTGTGACCCAAAAAGCAAATAAATAAATAAATAAATAAATAAATAAATAAATAAATAAATAAATAAATTGTTACCATTATTAAATCTTTTATGGACCTTGTACAGAATAGAGACAAAGGGGCTTAGTAAGCACACAAGATTCATGACTACATTCTAACCATTAGGCCAAATCTCTTATTCTACTCTCACCTCAAACTAAAGCATCTTAAACACTAATAAAATCTCTAAGCTGGTGTCCATTAAATATAGACCACTGGGGCTGGAGCAATAGACCAGTGAGTAGGGTGTTTGCCTTGCATGCGGCCAACCGGGTTCGATCCCGGCATTTCATATGGTTCCCTGAGCATTGCCAGGAGTAATTCCTGAGTGTAGATCCAGGAGTAACCCCTGAGTATTGCCAGGTGTGACCCAAAAAGCAAAAAAATATATAAAAAAATAAAAAAATAAAAAGATAAATAAATATAGACCACAACCAAAACAGACCACAACCAAATGTGATCATTTTCAAAGGTGTTTCTGCTTCTCTTCATGAAAGGTTCCTCCACTGTGCATTCCTATCTAATTTAAGCATCTTTCTGGATTCAAATTTATGTTTTTCTAGGAACCCTTTCCCAAAACCCCACAGAAGTGACCCTCTTCTAACAGCATGTAATCACACGTTATTGGAATGCTGTTTTTAAGCCAGCACCCCTTGACTATTTAGGTCCTTGAAAACTGGGAACTTCATCTGTTCTAAACACCCAACCCCCTTGGGGGCAGAGTGATAGTACAGTGGGTAGGGGCATTAGCCTTCCATACGGTGGACCTGAGTTTGCATCAGACCTGGGTTTGATCCCTGGCATCCCATATGGTTCCCCAAGCATTGCCAGGAGTAGTTCTGGAGTGCAGAGCCAGGAGTAGCTCCTGAGCAACATTGGATGTGACCCCAAAAGCAATAGGTAAATAAATAACAAATAAATAAAATAAAAATAGACTGCATTAATGGCACATGGTAGCTATTCAGTAAACAACTCAACCGGGCAGGAAACCAAGAAATGCTAAGCTCTACTCTCGTAACGTTCTCTATACAATTTTATTTTTTTCCACTATAAAACTTAAGTGAGATGGGGCGCGTTCAGGGTGGTATATGGGAAGAGGAACAGGTTTAGTCAGAGTAATATGATAATTTGAAAACATTATGATAATTATGAAAACATGATCTTTCCCCTATAAGTTTCATCAGTAAATGCTCGAGATAAGAGCCTTCTACTGATAGTATACCACCTACATGGCAGAGCCTAGCAAGCTACCCGTATTTATTTGTTATGCCAAAAACTAGTAACAATTATGGACCTCAATTCCATGATCTGAAAATGGTTTGAGGCTCTACCTGTCCCTGGAGCAAGCAGATGCCCTTGAGCTACTCTTGCTTGAGACAGGACGTATGGAGATGTTACTGGTGCCTGCTCAAACAAACTGATGAACAATGGGAAGACAGTGATATAGTGATAAAACTTAAGATCATTTACTCTATTTTATGCATCTATAGTCTCATTCTGTAAGTTCTATCCCATGAAAATTGCTTAGAGTTGTTTTGCTTTATATGTGGCAGTAACTGTTACTAAAGTGATTTCTCTGTATCAGCTTCCAGAATATATGATTATAGGGGTCAGACAGTACAGTGGGTAAGGCGCTTGTCTTGCACCGCCAACAGGGGTTCCAATCCCTAGCATCCGCATACCCAGGAGCCCTGCCAAGAATGATGCCTGAGCCCAGAAGCCAGCCCTGAGCACTGGCGGTGTAGCCCCATAACCGCCACCCCCCAAAAAAAAAGTAGGTAATATTATAAATGAAGGAGCCAGAGAGACTAGTCAAGAGGCAGAGTGGAAGTTTTGTATTAGGGATGCCTGGGTTTGATCCCTGAACCTTGTGGTACCTGAGCCACTTGTTAAAAAAAAAATTGGAAGATAAACCACAGCACTGCTGTTGTTGGTTTTTGTTTGTTAGTTTGTTTTGCTGTGCTACCAGGAAACACCAAAATCAGTTTGTGAAACTAACAAGGCCTCAAAACTACTCTCTACCAGAATTGCCCACATCCATGAAGTTAAGTGCCTAAATAAGATTCTTTTATTTCTACTCCTCAGGCGCATAGGAGTGTGTGTGTGTGTGTGTGGGGGTGGGGGAGGATACATTATATATAAAGATTTTCTTACAACCCTGAAAGGTAAATTTTAATCCACAAATGAATTTTATTCAGTTGAAAGTAATGGCTACATGGCTTGAAAGGCAACGAACGCGTCGTTTCCAAATATTCCCCCAAACCGCGCTGGCGGGCAATTTCAGGGTCACAACTCAAAAACTCGGAAGCGATGCCAGTGAAGATGATGGGTCACCCTCGGAACTGGGTGAAAGGGTGACTGTCACCAGGATCACCATCTCGTCCAATGATGAAGGAGAACGTGGATCAGCCGCGCGTTGTGAAATACGCGGGGGCTGGGGTGGGCGCCGGGCAGAATGCCGAGGGGTCGCAGCCCGACGGGGGCTCGCGGGGACCCTTCCTAGCTGGGGGCGGGGGGTGCCTGACCCCGGCCCCGCCGGCCTCGCGGCCCCCGGCCCCGACCTCGCTCCCCGCGCCTGCGCGGACCAGCCTCGGCTCCCGGCGGCCGCCGCCCTCCACCACCACCCCCCCCGGCGCGCCGCAGGAAGTTTGGAAGCGGGTGCGCGAGGCGACGACGGGATGCAGCGGGGCTGAGGGGCGAGAGGCGGCCGCACCCTCTACGCTTACCTGGTACTCGATCTCCAGCGAGGCCTTCTGGGGCATCGGCTGGTAGAAACATTCCCTTCAGGCCGGCCGGCGGGGTAAACGTGAAGTCGCTGTCGAGGGAGGGCGCGAAGCCAGCCGCCCCGCAGAGCGGTCAGGAGCAGCAGCGGCCAGGGCAGCCAGACCCTGTCGCCCATCCCGGCCGGGGAGCGCTCAGGGTGCACGGGGCGTGGGTTAATTAATGGGCGTCCAGGCTCCGCTAGCTTCTCTCTGGGCTCCTCGTGGTGGGGCCCTGAGCAGCTCCAGGTGACGACCGCGCGCGCCCGGGATCTGTCTGAGGGGGAAACGCCGGCCTCAGAGGGGCTGGAGCTGAGGGCGGAGCCGGCAGTGTCTTTCCGCAAGCTCCTCGCTCTCTCTCCGCGAAGTCTGACGGGGAGCGTGCTCGGGCAGCCTCCCACCACCACGGCCGCAGGTTCCCATGGCTTCCCCGGCACCAATGGGCGTCGTGGCGGCAATTGTGGGAAATGTAGTTCCAGAGCAACGGGCTCCGACGCGCTAGTGAACCAC
>JAJIBD010035667.1:0-12797 GCA_021461705.1 Cryptotis parvus
ATGATTCTCTCCAGAGGCGAGTGCCCGGCTTTCTTTTGGAACAAATACGTAAAGACGCACACTGACAGGATCCAGCTCATCTTTCTTTGGGAGACAGGGAAATTCTGTTCCCGCTATCTTCTCACGGTCACTTTCTTCGTTCACTAGATCTGACATACTTTCGATGATTTAGACGCGGCTCCCAGCGGCGACAGCCCCACGTCTTGCCTCCCGGCGGCAGCTGCAGTTCCCCCAGCCGACGTGGAAGGTAGCTTTAAGGCAGCTCTTGCCTCTTGTGGGTCTCCCGCCGCCTCTCCGAGGCCCAGCGCCTCGCGACTTGCTGCTTCTCTACCCAGCCCCAGACATCAGCGTCCAGCTGTGTGTCCACGCTGTCGGCTGCTGCCTCTGCTGGTCTGGGTTCTGGTTTCCTTTGTGTTGGTTCGGGGAGGCCACAGCTGATGGTGCTCATTGGTTATGGCTCTACGCCCAGAGGTTACTCCTGGTGATGCTCGGTGGGTGGTGTTTGGTGCCAGGGGTGGCACAGGGCTTGGTTGCATGCCAGGGCAGGCTCCTGAAGTCCCTGCACCAGCTCATCTGCCCGAGCTGGCTTCATGTCCTGTGGTTTATGCCCAGGGTAGGTTTGGGTAATTTGGTTTTTTCACTTATGTTTATGTGTGAAGTCGCTTACTAGGTACTCAGGATGTCAACCTCTTTTAGTGTTGGGTTATGTCGTGAATGTTTGGTTTGGGGGTCATACCCAGTGCTGCCAGTTGCCGGGGGACCCCAGATGGCCGGTACTGGGCATCAAACCTGGCCCGGCCGCATCAAGGTAAGCGCCGCTGTCCTCTCTAGCCGCCTTCAGCGTGTTTCTGGCTGGGCTCGCATGCGTGAGGCTCTGTGTTCAACCCCTAGTGCCAGGAGACGAAACTTGCTCATCTGTGCTGTAAGCCTAGCTCAGGTTTATTTAACTTCCTGAGAGTGACACCCCTCGGTTCAGGAAGGCACGCAGACTGCCAGACTCGGACAGGACTCCAGGCTCGGCAGGTTCTCCGGGAAATCTCCCTCTGGGGGGGTTGCTCGCCTTTGCAGCTGTTTGTTGCTGTGGTGGTTTGTTGTTTGTTTGATGGGGCCGGGGAGCAGGCGCTTGCACAGCCAGTTACAGGTGAAGTTGGGAACCTGGAGAACTGTGTGATGGGTCGGACAGGCGGGTAAGAAGACGTTTGTTCTTTGACAGAGAAGCAGCACTCGGACCCGGCCACCGCGCTCCCTTCCCTGCTAGCCACCCTCTCCCTGAGCCCTGGCCAGGCGCCCGCGGTCACGGGGCTCTGGGGAGGGGGCAGCAGGAGGCCCGGCCACGCCCCTCCCGCCTGCAGCAGCCACACCACAGGATGACTTCGAGTATACAGCAAAAATCAGGACTCTTGCCGAGACAGAACGTTTTTTTTGATGAACTTACGAAAGAAAAGGATCAGGTAATGAAAAACGTGTTTGTACTTCTTTTTTTTTCTTTTGGGTCATACCCCGCGATGCTCAGGGGTTACTCCTGGCTCTGCACTCAGGAATTACTCCTGGCGGTGCTCGGGGACCATATGGGATGCCGGGGATCGAACCCAGGCCGGCATGGGCCAGCCACGTGCAAGGCAAACGCCCTACCCGCTGGGCTATCGCTCCAGCCCCTCGCTCCTATTCTTACACACGCTTTCTTGTGTTGACAGATCGAGGCAGCACTAAGTCGAATGCCTTCTGCCGGGGACGTGTCACTTTGCAGACGAGACTGGATCAGGTGAAAGGTCTTGGCGTGACTTGACGCTCAGGGATGCTGCCCGGGCTCCAGTTTCCAGAATGACCTTTTCAGCGAGGGCTCGGGCACACTGGAGCCAGTGCTCACAGAACTTAGCCGAGAAGCACTTGGTCAGAGTACAGTTGAGGTCTGGGCTGGTCTTGGGAGTGAAAACCAATGCGGCCCTGTACAGGCTTCGGGAGAAGGAGTCCTGCTTTTGTGTCTCGGGAAACTGGCTTGGGAGCGAGAGGTGCTGGAGACAGTCCTGGGCCTCCTACCGGCAGCCACGCCTGCCCCCTCGCCGGGCCCTCGGGGCCATCCTCTCCTTAGTTGCTCGGTCTGTTTTTCTGGGCCACACCCGGCAGTGCTGGGGCCTTGTGGAATGCTGAGGATCCAGCACTGTCGCCTCCGCCCCTCACCTAAGCTTTTGTAGCATGTTTTCAGCATAAGAGTGCAAGTATGTCTCGTGGTTGCGTGTTTTGGCATTTTTGTGCCTTTCTGGCAGGGAAAAATACCTATTCTGACTGATTGGTAGGACCCAGACGGAGACAAGTTAACTCAGAGCCTTTCCTAGGACTGACCCCCCAGGGTCTTCCCTTTTGTTTGTCTTTTTTCTATTGTTTTCATTCAGGGGACTGTTAAGACTATTTCTTAAATAGTCCATAGGGGGCTGCGCTGGAGCATTTGTCTTGCCTGTAGCTGACCGGGTTCAATCCCTGTTACCCCCATATGGTCCCCTGAGCCCACCCCAGAGTCCTGAGGGGTTCCCTCCGACTCCTGCACTCAGCTCATGGGTGAAATGAGCCCATTTCACCTGGTGGTTCTCAGGGACTTTTTGGGATGCCGGGATCGACCCCAGGTCTTTTATTTTGTTTAGCTTAATTGTTTTCAGGGTCCCACCTGGGGGTACTCGGGCTTGCTGCTGGCTCTGCACTCAGGGTTCCCTCCTGCCGGCCCGGGACACTGTACGGCAGCAGGGTTGGGCCTTACCTCTGCCTCTGGCCTGGGGCAGGGTTTTGCTTTTCCTTTCTGGCTCCACACCTGGTGACGCTTGCTCGGGTTCCTCCTGGCTCTGCACTCAGGAATTACTCCTGGCAGTGCTGGGGACCATATGGGATGCCGGGATCGAACCAGGTCAACTGTGTGCAAGGCAAACGCCCTCCCGCTGTGCTATCGCCTCCAGCCCCTGGGCAGGTATTTTAAATGAATAGTTCTCAGTCTGGGGAATCCCATTTTCTTCCCGCCAGGTAAGGTGCTTGCCTTCACAAGGCTAGCCTAGATCTAATTCCCAGCATACCACCTGGTCCCCTAAGCTCAGAGTTCAGAGCCAGGAGTGATCCCTGAGCACAAGTGGATGGCCAAAAACAAAAGTAAATCATTTTTTTTTTTTGGGGGGGTCACACCCAGTGGTTTCCATGGCTTACTGATGGCTCTGTGATTAGGGATCACTCCTGACAAGTTCTGGGAACCGTAAGGGATGCTGGGGCTCAAACAACAGTCAGAAGTGTGCAAGGCAAATGCCTTCCTCACTGGACTGTCGCTCGGCCACAGTTGACAGGAAAGTTGTTTATTGAGTCCTACAGAAGCGGACCAGAGCTGTGGAATTCTGGCCTTTGTGACCTCATGTTTTTCTCCGGAGAAGGTCCCTAAAGCAGCGTTTATATGCGCAGTGAAGTGTGTGAAACCATCAGTCACACCATAGTTTACGATAGTCAAAGTTAGAGACAACTGAATTTATAGTAAAAGATAATTGTTTAACTCTGGGTTTATGTGATGGAATATTGCCAAGCCGCTTGAGATGCACTAGCCTGTTCCATAAGAATGTTCGTGAGACTGTTCTTTAGTCGGGCAGGAGCCTTATCTGGCCGTGCTGGGACCCCAGTGTGTGCTCGGGTCAGTCCTGCTGTGCGGGATTCGAGCCTCCCATCTCCTGAATGCCAAGGCCGGAGCTCTGCCCGTCGACATCTCCTGGCCCTAAATACGTGGTGTTTATCCTGTGGCTCAGCAGCAGAGCCCTTGTCTTGTGTGTGGAAAGCCGGGCTTAGCCCTGCCACTGCCGAAGAAAAGGGGAGTCCATTTATGGCCTTCCCTTGTTCTTTTCCCAAACGATAGGTATTTTTTTTTTTTGTTCACAGCTGGAGAGGCCAGGTGGGGAGGTGAGGGTCCCTCCTGGCTCTGCACTCAGGAATTACTCCTGGCGGTGCTCGGGGGACCATGTGGGATGCCGGGGATGGAACATGGGTTGGCCGCGTGCCAAAGGCAAACGCCTGCCCGCTGTGCTGTCGCTGCAGCCCAGAGAGGTCGAACTCATTTTTGGTGGTGCTCCTTGAGCAGTGACTCGTAGGGCCCCTAATGCAATGTTTTCCGTTCTTTTCACCCAGGAAGCCTTGGAAGACCGGCTGGAAAGGGTGAACTGGAACTGGGCTCTGTTCGAATGACATTAAAGAAATTCCATGTTTTGCGCACCTGTGCAAACCTTTGAGATTTGTTGCCATTAAATTTTGAGACATTTTTTGTTTGCACTAACATATAATTATGCACTCAAAGACATAAACTATTTTGTACTGTTTATAAGCCTTCAAATGGTAGTTTTGCAATCATGCTGTTCTTAAACTTGCTGTTTTATACTTCAGACGCCACATATTTTCAAGATATTTTTGTTATGCTCAGGAATCTCTTGTATATTTTACTATTTAAAAAGTGTTATTTTAACATAGTATGTCTCCGATTTCTATTAAAGTAAGGGAAGTGTAAGCACAGGAGGGCTTCCTCACCAAAGCGCTCCGTTGCCACGCTTGCACACGTGCTTTGGGCGTTTGTTCCACATTGGAAATGATTTTTTAAAAACTCAGACAGCGCCCTGTCGGTAAACTCATGCGTATGAAGAGTACGTCCCAAATTTAGTTGTGTTGAGGCTTTTAAATAAATGATGATGTAATTCTTTCTGGAACATCCGGCCCTAGAGGGAATATTAGAATAGTCAATATTGCAATTGTCGGAACTAATGGAATATTGTGAACTTTGAAAACTACATGGAAAAACTTTCTGCTCATCAGGAGACAGACAAGAGCTGGACCCTCTGATCTGTTGTGGATGGGACAACACCTCTAAGCTTTCAGACCGCTTCGCTTTCAGAAGAGGCCCCTCGGGGCCTGGCGCTCTGCCCTTATCCCAGCTCTGGCTGCCCCGTGACACCAGCGATGAAGCCGCCCAGGGCAGAGCTTGTGAGCGCCGCCCCTGCGCTCTGCGGTGCTCCCCGGGGCTGTTTGGGTAGAGCCACCTGCTGTGGCCTGGCCCTCCTGGTGTGGGTGCCCAGACTCACCTGCTGGGAACACTCAGGCTTACAGGTCATTGCCGTGCTTGGAGCCCTCGGGATTCCCCCCGGTCTTCACAGGCCTTTCAGTGGCCGTCACCAAAGCCGCCACTGGGCTGATCTGCAGGCCTCGTGCCCTCGGCCGTGCCCCTCACTCGGCTGGGCAGGGCCTGTGGGCTCCCCAGGCGTGTCCCCTTCAGAGCCGAGGGCCCCTGGAGAGAATCATGTGCCTTTTGTCCGTGTTTCCCTCCCCCTCCCACCTCCTGTAAAGAATCTTGGTTAAGCCCTCACAGACAGCTGCTTTCCAGACCTTATGAAGAGATTGGCTTTACCAGTAAGATTCCCATTCTTATGTTTCTAGGTGTATTAAAAACTCCTGACAATTATTAGGATATTGTCATTCTGTGTTTGGATCCTAAGTCTCTTATTTTTAAACAAAAAAGCTGATGCCGTTTCAGAAGAGGCCAGGGAGTTTTATCCTGAGAGAGCTCAGTTGTGCTGAGCAGTACGAAGCCACAGGGGACGTCTGCCTCTCCGACCAGCCCCACGCTTTGGTGCTCAGGCCGTCCAAGCTGTGCCCAGGAGAACAGGGACACCTCTTGTGGCAGTCTCCTTTCGGGCTCCGGAGCGCCCCGGCTTAAGAACAGCCGGGGCGGGTGCAGGGAACGCCCCGAGGGAGGAGCGCAGCCCCCTGCTGACCTGAGCCGCTCCCGGCTGGGAGAAGCCTCTGCTCATCCCTCGCCCGCCTCACTTCTCCCCTGCACCCCCAGAGCCTGCCCGCCACCCCCTACGGGCCCTGTTGGAAACACACTCCCGATGAAGCCACAGCAGGTGGAGCTAACGTGCTGCTCTGCAGGGCTGGGAGAAGCAGCGGGGCAGCCCGGCCTGGCCTGGCCTTCCTCCAGCGATGCGCGAAAGGAAAGACCCTTCCTGGACGGGGGGGCGGCCACCACAGCCGGTCAGTGCAGCTCAGTGAACAGGAAACGCCCTTTGTCCGGAGCTGACCGGGTTTGAAGTCCCTTTAAGTAGGCAGCTAGTGCGCAGAGAGCAGACCTATTTGCTGGCTTGAAACTCTTGGTCACTGGGCTCCTAGCGTTCAGATGAGATTCCCTCTGATGAGTGTTTTTTTCTTTTAATGCCAAAGTAATCTTGAGTGAGTTCAGGAGCTCTTTGGTCTCAAGTAAAGTGGGCTGGCGGGCTTATCTGATAGAAATACAGACTTTCCTCAAAGGTAGTTGCCAATGTAATCAAGATAATTGCTCCTGAGAGTGTTCCCTAATTGGGCTCCTCCTCAGGGCCTGTGGGCCTGGCCCACTCCAGAGGCCTCTCGCCCCTTGCTTCAGTGAGGAGCCCAAGGATTCAGGCCTGATGACCAAACGTGAGCTCCTCCTAACTCCGGGAGCTTCCACTTCTCAACCTCGTGCTGAAACCCTACACTGGGAACGCAGACATTTTTGTTTTCATTTTTAGATATCTTAAACACTTCACTAAATTTTAATGAGCCACGGGTGCTGAAAGTCACAAGCTTTAAAATTAAAAAAAGGCATCTCTGAACTCTGAGGGGCCCTAAGGTAGGGTCCGTTTATTCTAAGTGAGGCTTGTTCCGAGATTTGTAAGATCCCATTAAACTGATTTTATCGCACAGTTTTACAGGAAAAAGCCTCCTGCAGTGTCCTGACATTCGAACCTGTTAGCACCTTCCCTCTGCACACCCAGAGCCGTGCAGTGTCCATGGGTCTGTGTCTGGGTCCCGCCCTTCACCTCCCCGCTAGTACAGGCCTGGAAATCGCCAGTGTCCCCAGCACCCACTCTCCAGCGTGGGACCAGCGACGTGAAAAGAAAAAGCCCTGAGCGGCCTCAGGAGAGTGGGGAGACTCCTGCACCCCGCACTGGGTCAATAAAAGTCTGCCTGTGCTCCCGAGTTGTCTGATCTGTCCCAGCAGTGGGGTGCTACGCGCTTGGGGATCACTCCCCCGGAGGGTCGGGAGCCGGATTAGTGTAGGAGCCTCCCGTGGGCTTCGGTGCCTCTGACGCCGCGGCCAAGGGAAGGGACCGGTGTCCCGAGGAACGGGCTGCCTGGCCTGGGGCTGCTGGCCCCCACGATGCAGCTTAGGCAGAGGGGTCCCACCTGCCCAGCCTCGCCACTGCGCTCCCCCCCGCTTGGAAACGTCCCTCTGCCTCTGTTCATTGTCTGCCCGGGGTGAAGGCGTGGAGGACCCCAAGGCGGCCTTCTCCTGACCCCTGGTCGGGCTTTGGGCCCCAGTACAGTGTGTGGCCATGGAGGCCGCTGCCAGTCTTTTCAATCCAGAGACTCAGTAGAGCGGTTGGAGCGGCAGATGGGACGGGGGCGGGGGCGGGAGTACAGTGGCAAGGGCGTGGGGCTGGTGGGCGCGGGCCGGGGGGGCGGGGCGGGCGGGTCGGGGCGCGGGCGGGCCGGGCGGGCGGGCGCGGGCGGGCGCGGGCCGGGGTGTTCCCGGGCGGATGCGGCGCGGCGGCTACCCCCCGCGGCCAGACGGAGGTGCCGCCCGCCTGCCCCGCGCCTGCCCGCGCCCGGCCGCCGACTGGGGAATGCGGGTCCCGTGGTGAGCGTCAGCCCCGCCGTGTCCTCCTGACCCCGGGCGGCCTGCACGTGCCCTGGCAGCGCTGCGACGGTCGCGGGGCACGTCCGCGGGGCGCGGGCGCAGCTGGCGGCGGCGGCGACGGGGAAAGGCGCGGGCGGCCGGGCCGGGGCGGTGGGAGGCGGCGGGCCCAGCGCGGCCGAGAGGACGGCGGAGGCCGCGGAGCGGTGAGTGCGGTCGGGCCGGCGGGGACCCCCCGACCCCTCGGGGCCAGCGCGGGTCGGCAGGTGTGCGCGGGCTGCGGGGTCCCGGTGTACCCGGAGGACGGCCAGCGCGGCCTCCTTCCTGTGTGACCTGGGCCGCTTCCTCCCGCCGCCCGCGCCCCGGCCTGAGCTCCACGCGCGACCCTGGGGCCCGCTTGGCGACTTGTCGCCCTGCAGAGAAATTCAGACTTAACCCCGCGCCCTCCCTCAGACCTCCGGAGCGCCGCGGGCAGCATCTTCCCGAGTGCCGGGGCGTCGCCAGGCAGCCCCTCTGCATCCAAATCCCCTCCTGCGTGCCCCCCCACCGAGCTGGGCCGGGGCCAGCGCGGGGTTCTTCTGCACCCCCCACCTGCGTCCCAGGCGGCCTCGCTGCTGTTTGGTCTGTTAGGGGCTGCGTGGAGCCGTTAGGGGCTGCCAATACGCGGGCTGTACCCAGCGAGCCGCCCTTCGCCGGGGTGACTGGGCCAAATCTCCTGCCCGCCAGGTGCCGCTTGCGCCACTGGATCCCCTTAGGGGCCCTTGGGCGCTGCCACTGCTGCTGGCTGGGCATCACTGCAGAGCTGCGGCTGGGTCAGCGTTCCCGACTGTTTTGCTCTTGTCCTCCCCTCCTCTCCAGGAGGCCAGGTACAGCTGAGTGTGATCCAGGCATCCGCGTGCCAGGGGCTTCAGCAGCGAAAGCACTGGCTGGCATTTCATGCCCAGTCACTCCACACCATGGGCTGCTTGCGGCTCTGAAAAAACCACGGGCCAGGGAGGTTCCTTTTGCTTGTACAAATAACTGGTTCAAATCCCCTAACTAATTGCTGATGGCCCTGAGCCAAAACAAGAACGATGCTAAATTCGGGGCGCCCTCCCCACAGGCCTCAAGTGGCTCCAGCGACCTGCACGCTCGAAGTTGATCTGGTTTCCAGCGCTCAGCTCCAAGCCTCCGACCAAGGGACCCTAAATGCCTCTTTCTTGTGCCCCAGGGCCTGAAGGCGCGGAGAGCCCTGAGGCCTGGGCCCACCTCTCGGGCCAGCCCTTAACCCTCCTCTCCTTCGGTCCTATTTTTACACCAGGCGCTGTGTCCCGCCCCTGCCAGTTCCTTTCTAATAGCTCCTGCGGAGTGGGGCGGTGCAGCGTTGTTATTTTTGTAGTGCAATTAGGAAACTTGGAGATCTCCCGCTGCCCTTTGGAAAGATGCCAGGCCTTCAGCCTGATCTCCAGCGCCCCTGGCAGGAGGTGGGCGGTGAAGCCCACTCCCCTGGACCACCTCCAGCCCCCGCGTCAGATTCCAGCAGTGCTGCGGCGGGCCCCAGCCCAGTTTCAGCGCTTCCTGGGACGCCCCAGCGCCCCAGCGTGCGCCTGTCTGGAGCCAATGCCAAGCTCTGTGGGAGGAGTCGCTGGGAGTGCATTCCAGCCCCTGACCGCAAAGCCAGGCTGCAACCCTGCTGAAGGGAAAGTGAGCGCAGCTGACCTGGGATCCAGTGTGAAAGGGCGGTGCCCGCTGCCCCCCCTGTGGTGGCCCTAAATTTCCGTCCCCATTTCAAGCTTGAAGCCGGGTGGACGCCCGGAAGTGGCCGCTTTCTGCTCTGCCTCGCCTAAAGGCCATCTGGGTTGTCCCATCCATCCAGCAGGGGTCCGTCCACGTCTGATGGTGTCTCTCTCTCCTGGGGTTTTGTGCAAAGCCGGGCAGAACCGGCGCTTGGACCCAGGTCTCTTTTGTCCCATCTGGGTAAAGTGGAGGTATGCCATGCGAAGGCTCCCTCTTGTGCAGGCCGCCGCGCTGGCTCCCAGCTGCAGCCGAGGAGCTGGCTTTCGCTTTGGGTCACACCTGGCCGTTGTTTAGGTTTCCAAGCTCCGGTCTTCACACAGGAATCACCCTGGCGAGCCGGACCGGCCGCCTTATCTGTTTGTGCTCCCCTCCCCCAGTGCGGGCAGGAAGGAACGCCGGTGAGGGTAGGGGAGCCCGTCGCCTCTTGCAGCTCCTCCGGCTGGGAGGCCCTCACTGCGGGGGCGAAAGTGGGTCGGGTTGGGGGACATGCCTTACCTCGCAGTGTGCAGGGTCGGGTGGGTACAGTTTGAGCCTGTATCCTCTTGTTAGCTGCCAGCCCCCGCTCAGCCTCAGGGCAAGCTTTCAGTGGACAGTTCCGTGAGGCTGGATTCCTGAAGGCTGCAGACTTCCGCCGTTTTCTTCATGAAAGCATATGAATGGGGACCGCGGGCAGGGAGACGGAGGCGGACTCCATGGTGAACGACAGGCCGTCCACGGAAGAAAATGAGGGGCCGGGCAGGGGCCGGAGTGATGAGCTCCAGCGTAGGGCGCTTGGCCTGCATCAGCGGCGGCCCAAGCCGGCCTGGGTTCAATCCCGGTGATCCCATATGGTCCTCTCGAGCACCACCAGGAGTAAATCCTTGAGTGCAGAGCCAGGAGAAACCCCCTGGGAGACGCTTCGGAAGCAAGACAAAAAAGCAAAAAAAATGAGGCTTCTAGGAGAGGGCTTATAGAGAAAATCTAAGAAATTCTTAAACTCGGCCTTAGGTAGTGGCAGCAGCACCCGCTTGGCACAGCCTGGCACTGAGCCCCCTGTGAGACTGGCTTCACCAGCCGCCTGGAGCCCTCTCTCGCCATTTCTTGTTTGTTCTCGGGTCCACTGAGTGAACAAACTCCAGGCGTCCCCAGTGCGGTAGTTGAGCTCCCTGAAGAAATGACTCACATGGGATCAGCTGCCCTTGTCAAGCGACGGTGAGAGTGGAGCGGCCGAGCCCAAGTTCCTTCGTAAGCACCCTCCTGCTCGCGCTGGTGGCCTGGGGCACAGCCACTCCCAGGGCCCGTGGCAGCTGGCTGCAGCTCAGTTTTCCTGCCACCCCCTCCTGTTCCCTCGCAACAAGGCGAGGCTGGGAGCCGGCTTCCGGTGGCAGCATGAACCGGGACCTCGGTGGTCGCAGGCCCAGAGCGGCCCCGCGCTGGGTGGCTCCCTAAGGCAGGGCCGGGCAGCCTGGAGCGCCGAGGTTGCTGCCCCGGGTGTGGGTTTCATAATTCGGCCTCATTGATGGTTTGACTCCCCAGCCCGAACTCTGCTGGCGCACCTGGCGTCCGGCGCTGCTGCTGGCTGGGCTGGACCCGGCAGGGCCTGGTGTGCATGGGGCTGCGTGTGTGGTCACGGCCATGGCGGTCCAGCTCGCCTCCCCACTGCTCAGCTCTGGGAGTGTCAGCTGGGTCCCGTGATACAGAGCTGGGTTTTGGCTTGGGCGCCTGCAGCTTAGGGCTACCCTCTGCCAAACCTGACCCCTGACCAGTCGCCTCCCATGGATAGGCTCAGGCAGAGGCGCCAGAGCCGTGGCCTCTCCTGGGCTCCCTCCCCAGACCTGCCCTGGAGGGCTCCAGGGCATCCCTCTCTCTCTGGCCTAGCAACCCGCTGTCCACTGAGTGCCTTGAGCTCGCCCCCAGCCCGACCCCCAGGAGAGGCAGTGGGGAAGAAGGGCCTGCGGGCTGGGGGCTACCCCAAGGGAAAAGCGGTTAGTACCGAGCTGTTCCGCTTCCTCGCTGCCGCTTGGGGCCGCCGCCCTCGGTTCCTCTGCCCAGCAGTCCCTGAATTGCTTTTTCAGCCCTTGGTCGACTCTTCACCAGCCTTCCTTTCGGACTCCCCACCCACGCCTCTCTCGCCTTCCTTCTAAAGTGATACAGCGGACGAAACTCCCCAGCGCCTGCTGCGTTACTTCCCTCTCGGGTCAGGCTGGGAGAAAAGCTGCCTTGGTGCCTGTGGACAGCAGCAGCCCCCGGTCCTCCCCGCCTTCCCAGCCACCCTCCGACTCCCAGAGGACCAGGCGCTCCAAGTGGGCTCAGTGGACGCTGCCCTCTGGGCCTCTGAAGGGAAGCGCGCCCGACGTGGTGAGAGCTCCAGTGGACCCCGCCAGGAGCCCCCACGTGCTGGGCAGCGCCAGACCGACAGCCTCTTTCTGACGGAGGGCCTAGCCCCAATCCCGCCTCAGCCGTCCCAGCGCAGGGCGGGCCTGCAGGGTCAGCACTCTTCGGGCGGGCGGCCTGCAGGGTCACACCTGGGGCGGCGGGCCTGCCTTGGGGTGACTCTTGGGCACGGAGGGGGCAGTACCCAGCTTGACCCTGGTGACGGCTTCTTTTAGCTCAGCCCTGTCCTCGACTCGGTTTCACTTGACGGGTGGGGCACCCTGTGTCCATTACTGTAGCCCCATCATCATGGCGAGGAGGGTCTGACGGCCTTTGGGGACACTCCCTTGAGGGGTGTCCGCCCTCTGTCTGACGTGAGGCCCCCTCAAAATTTTGACTCCAGCAGCTGTGCTGTGTGGAGGAAGCTGAGGCAGGGGTCTGCGGCACCCTGAAACCTCAAGCTACCCGCCTGACGCCCCCCCACGGCCCATCAATTCTTCACTTCGGGGCACTTTTCCAAACCTGTCTCGCCAGCTGGGTGGGAGCCGCGGTCCCCGGCCCTCGGTTTGGCCTCCTTCCTGTGTACTCCTGATGCTTCTGGGGCCTGCTTTTCTGCTCTAGCCCTGAGTGCCTGGTGGGGAGGTGAGGCCGACCCCGCCGGTGGCTCCTCCCTCTCTCGGGTGCTCTAGGGTGTTAAAATTCGCCTGCCCTGGCTCTCTGCGCCTGGGAGGTGCCAGGGGCAGCTGAGTCAGGTGAGGTTGGCCTGAATCTGCCTGTCACACTTGCGCCTTCATTAGGCTAATTAACTTTCCATGTGAATTAGCTCCTGCGCTGACTTAGAAATTCATTTCTCGCCGGTCGGCACGGCCGGTGGTGCCAGTGGAAGCTGCCCGAGCGGTTCCGTGGCTGCCAATTAAGGCTGCTTAATTCATACTAACTCGGGGCTGGGTGAGTGCAACGCCGAGTCGGCTCCCCGCGCCTCGCGCTGGAGGCCCTAAGGTCGTTTAAAATCAGGCAT